>JAVSBS010021015.1:0-15009 GCA_033124195.1 Coracias cyanogaster
TGCCCAGAGAGATGGTGGCTGCCCCATCCCTGGCACCATTGCAGGTGAGGTTGGCCGGGGCTCTGAGCAACCTGCTCTAGTTGCAGATTTCCCTGCTCCCTGCAGGGGGGTTGGACTAGATGAGCTTGCAATGTCCCTTCCCATCTAAACCATTCTGTGATTCTACCATCTGTTTTACAATCCCATGCACAGCCTTTCTACCAGAATCTAATTTCTCCATGTTCAATTACTCAGCACAAAAAAATCCACTTGTAAGGGGAATAACTCCACAGAACTAATTTAAATTGTTCTGTACCACCAGCATCACACTATGACCAGTGTCTTGGTGCTGCATTTCCACAGGTTTAGGTCTTCTGAATCTTTCAACAGACTTACAGGAGAATACAGCCAGGGCTTTCACCAAGCTGGTCAGCCCTGGGAGCATCTGCCTTTACATAAACAAATATAAAAGAACAGATCTCTCACCAGGGAGTGAATTTGCAATTTGCCTGTGCTGGACTAATGGTGTTAACAGTTGCCAACACCCACCTGCTATCTCCGCAGATCTGAAGCTGCTTTGCCTTCATTATTCCCTTCGGCCCAGAGGAAAACTTTGCACCCCTGTGCACTAAATCCAGTGATCACAACTCAACCTCTCGCAAACTGAGGTCAGAAAAGGGGACTCGATTCCTCAAAGACAGTCAGCCTTGGCTCCACAGCTGCTGTGCCAGAGCATTGCAGTGATCTTCCCCAGCTGAAACATCAGACCTTGTCTACCCATGCCTTCTGGCCACCTTTCTACAACCTCCTTCCCTCCAAGAACCTCAACTTCACCACTGAAATAATCTACTAAAGTTGAAAATAACCCATCTTGGGTAGCAGAAGGGAGTAGAACAGGCTGGCCTGAGGGTGGAGAAGCTTACATCCAAAGAAACAGCCCAGAAAAACCTAGGTGTTAGAACTCTGCCAAAATTACCACAAAGAAGCAGCTGCCAGCATTGACGAAAAAGGATGGAAAGGCTGAAAATCTCCACAAAGGCTCAGAACAGCTGCCTGCGGGTGCAGGTACAAGATTAGCAAAGGATAAGCTGGTTTTCAGGATCATTACAGCGAACACTGCTAAAGCTGCAGGTGGGTCAACACACAACTCCGAAAGGTTTGGGTGAAGGTCCTGGAGACCAACAGCTCAGCTGTGACCACAGACAGATATGCTCATGCACACAAATTTAACCAAACAGTTTAGAACCCACCAGCACATCATCATCTGTTGCTCTCCAGAGCGGATCACATCAGATGCACAAAGTCTCCACATAGGAGGAAAACCCAACAGCCTTCAAGAAAGGTGCGCAGCAGCTCCACTGCAAATCCACTTCACACTGCTGCAAACACAACCCCTCTCTCACACTAAAGGCATCACACAAAACAAAGGGTAATTACCTGCTATGGTTATAGCGTCATGAGATCTGTCTGCTCCCTGCTGCGATAACCGCTCGTCTGTCTGTCTCTGTCCAAGCCACTCTCTCAAGCACTGAGGAGGCAGCAAGGCTTCACTGGCCACCTCCAGCTCTCCTGGCCATCACACAAGGCACTTGCTGGCTGCTGGAGGATTACAGATGAGCACACTGCCATGGTACTTTGAATTTACTGTGGCACTGGTGAAAAGCAAACCCAAAGACAGACCGATGCTCTCAGCAAATGGGTATCTGTACCTTGGGGAAAGAGAGGCAGACAGAAAGGAGCTTACTAATATTCCTAATCCTGTTGTCCGGGAGTCTGCTGAAGACGTGTAAGGTCGGTCTCACCCCTGGAAATACTCCCTCAGCTGTTTGCACCTGATGAGGGGGCAAGGCAGGTCTGCCCCCCCCAGTTACACACTGATGCAGGTCCCTTTCCTGGCAGCTGAATTCAAAGGGGACTGTAAGAAGCAGAAAAGCAGCAGGAAAACACCCAGAATAAAAGACTTCATAAAGCCTCCACCGCACTACAAGCCCCTGGTTTGAGGCTACGAGTATCACCCTGCTCCAGCTGGAAATCACCAGTGATACTTCATTCACCCTCTGCTCTGTGATAATGCAAATCCCAAAGAGGTTCTACACTTTACGTGGATTTCTCACCCCCAGGAAGACTCCTTCCCACCCCACCGTAAACATGTTAACGAAGCCCGTAACAAGGAGGCTCCCCAAGGCCAGAGCTGTGTGCAGACACCACTGCGTTGTCCCGCTGCCAGCACCGGATCTGCTCCGTGGAGAACTGCCGACCACGGCCAAGGCAACTTCAGCACCACTCTGTTTTTAAACAAGCAGAGCTCTCTGAAGTCATTAACTCATATAAACATTTCGCGTCTGTTTAGGGAGCTCCATTTTTACAAGCGTTCAGACATGAAAAGCAATCACTGCCTGCGTTCAAGAAGAGGTGAAATCAAGAGAGGAAGAAGCTTTTGCTATAAATAGTGGAACATTGCTCTGAGCGCACACTGCACAGCCTGGTTCCTCCAACTCCGTGCTGTATTGTATTTTGTGCCACACGGCCTTGAAATCCCATTACCTTCAACATCTGCATCTTCACTTTAAATATCCTGCTTCCCCCACACTGCTGCTGTACTCTTCAGAAAGTCAAAGTCAGCCAGACCATTTTTGGCCTGCCCAGGGCAGACACTTGTCTGGCTAAAAATCTGTGCCCTTTCCCCTGCTCCTCCATCCTTCTCTCCTCCCCTTGCTATATCTCGGCCTGTGGACAGTAAGTTTGAGTCAGGGTCTGTTGATGACTCTTTGTAGGGCACCAGCACCATCCCCACAATATGAACCATAAATAACAGAACTGCAAAATTCTGCTTGTACCCGGTCTGGTCCAAAGCTCGTTGGAAAGATGTCTCTCTCTTCATTGGCACGTGGACCAGAGCAATAATAATTTTCAGCATGAGCAGAAACGAGTGATTTGCAAAGCTTATTATTTGGGGAATACAATCCTGCAAAACCATCATTTCCCAGCAGAACATCTTCATACTTTCCAACAAACTGAAGAGAAGTGTGCGCACACGTATATGTATGTTTTTATCAAGTGTTTTTGGCATAAGAAGCATTCTGGTGCCATGGTGACGGGTGCTCTTGCAAACCCTTAACATAATAGATACGGATAAACGCAAAGCCAATTAGGAAAGCAACTCTGTTGTGCTTACATGATCCACAGATGCTCTGAAAGGGACCAAAATTTAACTCTCTTGAAAAAGATCAAAACAAAAACCCAGATCCATTGTTAAACAGATTAATCAGACTCTTGGAAAGCTCATCAGGGACTGGGTTCAATCTCTGCTGTTGTTATTAGCATAAACCCTGTACAGCAGTAACAAAAGACTCGCCTAAGTCCCATGCTCTCAGTTTACTTTCCAATGCGACTGGTCAGGCTCACAGCACTTACCACACTCTAAATTAAGGGGACAGGGACAAGAGGAAGAATTGGGTTGAAATTTATACCGCAGCAAAACAAAACTCTTAATGGCTCTTTTCAGGAGGACAGAATCATAAAATCATTAGGGTTGGAAGTCCTCTAGGATCATCACGTCCAACCTTCATTCCAACATCTCCCTGACCACTAGACCATGTCCTGAAGCACCACATCTACTCGTTTTTTGAATGCCTCCAGGGTGGTGACTCCACCACTTCCCTGTTCCAGACTGATAGGTCTACCAGTTCCTCCTCTCCTGATCAAGGCCAGTATGGAAAAAAAATGAGCCCCAGTGCCAGCATTGCTTCTCCTGACCCAGCAGGGTCTGTACAACCAGAGCCAGACCTTCTCCAGGGAGATGACAACCACATCAGGAAGAGGAGAGGCAGAGATGGCTGTATGCAAGGTAAGGAAAACCACGTTGCATTGGCAGGAGAGAGCCTGTAGCTGATGGGGCACCAGCCAGCTCAGGGCTGGGCAGCACCAGGCTGTGCCTGACCCATCAGCAACAAGCCACTGATGGACTTAGAGCAGGAAGGCTCCTGCTCACCGGCACAGAAATCATACAGCTGAGAAAAACAAGCTAAAGCACAAGCCCAAAGTGGTTCCCCACAGCTTTGGGGACTGGACAGGGCCCCTCATGTGCTGCCAGCTCCCGGGAGAAGCTGCAGGGATGTGTTGTGGGAAATGGGTTAAATGCATCCAAAGAGAGGAGTCTCTGCAGGAGTACTGACAGGTGAAGGGCGCGCAGGAATGACAGCCTGCTGAGAAACAACATCCTGCACCCCTCATCGGGTGTCAATCACACGTTCCCAAAAAATCCCCAGATTAGAATTAAATACGATGCTGCCGCCTCTGCACCAAAAATTATTCCTTCCATAAAAAGCTTTTTCCTACATCTCTCATGACTCTTCCATTCCTCCCCAGGCCCCCTCACTTCTCTCCCGCAGTCATTTGATTCAGGAACTTTTCTGATTGCAGCATTCTGCAAACTTTTTTTGCAGAAGGGTTAAACGAGCATGTGTCTGCAGGGATGGCTGAGGCTGGAGGAAAGGGTCCACCTCCAGTAGCAGTAGCAAGAGGAAGGGGATTCTTCCCATAATCAAGCATCGCATCTACTTTGCTGGAGGCAGAGAGAGTCCCACCACCCCTTCCACTGTGGTTTTTATCATGTTATTCTTCCAGATGTGCAGATTAGAACTAACTAACAACCTCAACACATCTTATTTGCTTAGGTCTTGTTAAAGCAAATGCTTAAAAGTGCAGATTGCTTAGGGAAGAACTGCTGATGGGATCTGGGCTCTGCTCACCCAGTGCTTTGGGTGGGCTTCATGTGAATTGAAGTCACAGCTCAGGAACCGGGGCAGGAAGAGAGATGGTATAGCAACACCTAACGATGTGTCCACAGAGGATGTGGAGCCAGCAGGCTGCTGCACAGCAAACCCATGGATTCAGAACCAGTTGCACGGCTGGGACATGTAAGAGCCACCTCCTTTTTTCAAGCAATCATTTGGTATTTCTATATGCTGTAGAAGCAGAGAGCTCAAGTCCCTGCTGGCAGCCTGCTGCTTGGGAGCCGCACTTTACTCCTGGCTGTCATCACTTCATCACAGAGTCAGACATGTTAACCCCTCCTTGCTGCTTCTCCACAAAATAGGACCAGCAGCTCCTCATCCTGGTGCTGAGGGGACTGAGCCATCACCACAAGTCTCACCAGTCCCCTCTGCTTGCAGATCTCGCTCCCTTCCACCAGTGCTTGCACCAGGTGCCACATTGTCATCTTCCACTGCTCAAACTCCCAACTTCCATAAATCAACTGCAGCATTTTCATCTCCTGCAGTGTTTAACTGGGACAAATGCCAGGGTCTACATGGCTTGAGCACGGCTTAGTGAAGAGTATACATAGCCATAACACCAACCAAAAGGTTTCAAGTGGTAATTAATTAGCTATAATAATAAATAATACATAAACTTTCAAGTGTTTGCTCATTTCCTGAATGTCTCCCATAAACACCTAACCAGTAAAGCACACTTTGAACAGTGACGCCTGTATCTGTTCCCTTCTGAGCTGACTCTGGGCTATTTACTTAAAATTCAGTAGGAGAAAGACAGGTTGAAAGGTAACAGGATTTTGGGAGCATTTTGAGCACTCAGACTGCTCAGAACAACAAGTATGTAATACAAGTATTTAATATTTTCTCAATCTTACTTTATTTTATAGACAAGTTTTAGAAACCTGTTTTAACCCCTTCAGCCCATGTGATGCCGGCTGGTCAGGCTGAGCTCCAGCCCAGGCACAGCTGGAACATGCAGCCTCATGGAAACCAGCCCCAAGATAAAAGCCTGTCCTTACAAATAAAGCCCAAAGTGGTCTTCAGTGAAGCAAAAGAGCTTTGCTTTTAACGTAGATGGAAGTTTTAAAAACCAAGTGTTGTGTTAAAATAATAATAAAGAAATCAGTGCAAATGTCTCCCCCCAAAAAAGCAAGCAGACTTGCCGAAACAGCTGGAATGTTCTCCACAACCTTCGGCATTTGCTAAGAAGGGGCTGGAAAAGGTCAGTGTCATTTGTCTCCTAGCAAGGCTTGAATGAGATTCAGCCCTTTAAGTGGGTGCTGGCCAGTCTGACAGGGGTTAATTTGCAGGGCACCAGGGCTCAATATAGCAAGGCACCCCAGCATAGGCAGCCGGTGCCAGAAGCTGCTCACCGCTGCTGTGCCCCCAGGAAAGCTCCTTGGGTGACAGCTCTGTGCCACGCCAAGCCTCTTCTCTACCACAGCACAGGGACACTCAGCCATAACCACCCATCCCATCAGGGCTGAACTGGCTTTTCAGCTACGTATTTAGAAGGAAGGTGCAAAGAAAACCTACCTTAATATTCCAGCCGATACCTAATCCCTTAAACTCTCCTGGAGAGGTGCTTTTCATTTCCAAAGAAAAGTGAGTTAATGTTCTTGCCAGTGCTGTTAATCAGAGCAGCAAAGCCTCTTTTCATCGCGCAGGGCCCAGGTGACTGTTTCCAAGGGATTAGCTGTTGCCGCATTTAGTTCAGTAAAGGCTTTATCTCAGCCATGTTCACAAAGGCCGATGAAGACTATGAAGACATTCGCCTGCTGAATTCCTGTAGGCTGACACCTCGAGCAGCCGCAGGGCTCGGAGCACGCCCGGGAAGGCGTGAAATGATAATTGCTAGAGTAGGGAGTTTTTCACCAGTCACTGACACAAGAAACCAGGGCAAGAGACGGCTCTTTTCAAGGGATACAACTACCACCGGCTACCAGCGGACTGGGCTCTCCAGATCAGAGAAGGGTGAGGGAGCCAGGGGCAGGAGGGGGAAGATGTTCAAAGGCAGGCACCAAGTCTTTCAGCAATCTGTCTGCTTCTGGTCACAGCAGCTGCTGTCAGGGACATCTGGTTGCCAAACCCATGAAACATGAAACAGAAAGCCTGTGAAAACTGCATGGGGTGAAACCATTGGACATGTGCCACCAACTTGAATCCAGAGCTCAGGCGGACTCTGCTAAACACTGCAAGCAAGGAGCAGCACTAAAGGAAGCACTAGTGTCTGCAGCCACCCCAAAGGTTTCAAAGGAGACCACCAGGTAAGCACGCAGGCTCTTCTCAAACCAGTGTGAGCATCCAGCTGATGAAACAGAGTCCTGTTTAAAAAAAAAAAAAAAAAAAAAAAAATCTACATTTTGTGCACTGCTGTTCCCTCGGGCACTGATGAAGGATTTCAACTCCTAACTCACTGCCAGCTCCATCCTCTTGAGCAACGACTTGAGTTGTCATTAGTGCCAAGGACAAACACTGAAGCTTTGGGACTGCCTCCTAAACTCTCCAGCAGACCAGAGGGAAATTCATATTTTCCCTCTTGCTCATCAAGAGAGCAAGTTGAGGTGGGGCTGGAAAGATTCTTAAAGCCCTGGTTGCCCAAGGATAAGAAATTCCACCCCGATGCTGCCTCCCCCTCTCCCTTGCAGGGGCTCTGCTGGCGTCCCGCACCGGCTGGCCGAGTGCCCGCTGCCTGCGTCGTGCCAACACAGCTGCCTGCAGCTGCGGAGACAGCTTTTATAACAGCAGAGTCAAGTGGCTGAACGAAGAAGCATCAGAAAAGAGGGCTGGAAGGAGAATGCCTGAAGATCGAGCAGGGCATCACCAGGCATTTAGATGAATGGCAAAGGCGGTTTTCACAAATGGAAGGGGAAATAAAGCAGAAATAAGACTGAAGATTTAAAACAATTTCCTAGTGTTTGGCATGCTCTAAAATTAGTGCTGTAATGGATCTCATCAGCCAGCATTTATTTTCCATTCTGAAGACAAGAATTCAAATAAGCAAGCTGCAGCAAGAGAAGCGCTTGCTTAGCTGAGCAGCCAGCCTCTAACGCAGGCAGCAACGCACACACAAACCCAAACCGCTCCTGCTGCCTCTTGCTCAGGCTTTTCAGCAATGACAACTCAAGTTGGTGACCTGTTTTGCCTGACCACCTTCCAACCCCACCATTAATGAGGTGACAGAGCCTCCGGAGCAAGGAGGGCCAGGCTGCCCATGGCAGAGCTGCTCTGGAGGTTTGCTGCATTCCGACAACTGTACGAGGCAACTGAGAAAGTCCCAAAATTACTCTGCCCGGATAGGATCTGAAGCAGTGGGTTCCACAGCACGCTTTGGGAAACCTCTGCGGTTCGTCACCCTGGTGGATCTCACTCCTGCTGTCCCTGAGGAACAAGCCCTGCTCACCGGGCTGTGGCCGCACGGGGCCAGCTCCCCCCAGCTGGGCTCACACCCACCCCAGCCCCAAAACCCCACACGTGGGTCACCAGATCCCAGGAGGAGGTGCTGGTACAAAGCAGCATCCCACTTGCCGCTGTGCTGATCTGCACACCTTGAAGACCTGGCCCACAAAGTTCTGGCGCAAAGGTGTCATGGTTTTGAATGGAGAAAGCAGGCAGCAAATCACCACAGGCTTTAGCTCATCGCTACCCTCCCTCTTTCAAAGATGCACACACCAGGTAAAGGGACCTAACACCACAAGGCTGGGGAGCACAGGGACACGCAGCACTGTCTGGGTGGCTCGGGAAAGGCCATCAAGCTCGGCCGAGAGCAGCGATGGGATCACTGAAGTGACACATCCATTGCTCTCGCAAAGTTTCAGAACAAATCCCTGACAGCAGAGAACTGGCAGCGTCACTCAGCTATGAGGTGTTGGAGATATTTCAGGCAGCCAGATATTCCCATGCAGAAACCCAGAAAAAGTCACCTCCTCGCTCCCCCAGCTGCCTCTCTTCGCATTATTGCTAACATGAATGTGACTCACTACGGTTGGGTTTATATTAAACTCATGAAACAGATTGTTTGGCTGTTATGTAAATCCAGTAAATGTTAAAATACTAGAATAAATCAGTCAAGCAGTCACCATAGCCAGCTCCAGAGACATCAAAGAGGTTTGGTTGTTTTTTTTTTTTAAAGGGAGAGGTGGCAAGAGATGAGGGGGAAAATAAGAAGAATTTTAAAAGAAAGAATCCCAGCAGCCTTTCAGCAGAGAGAGCGCTGTGCCGGTGGCTGCACCGTCAGCGCTGCTACCAGCATCCTGCCCAGCTACATACAGGCAACGCACCCGACCCCTGCTCTGCACTGGTGGCATCACCTGCACAAAACAACCTCTGTGTCAGCAGGACTTCCTCCGTACCATGCCACGGGAAGCAGCAATGCGACCTCAGGGGAGGTCTGGATGGTAGCACCCATGCTGAGGTTAGGACTTCAGCCATACCACGCTTTACATGGAATCACTGAGTGGTAGGGGTTGGAAGGGCCCTCTGAAGATCATCTAGTCCAGCCCGCCCTGCTAGAGCAGGATCCTAGAGGAGATCACACAGGATAAAATAAAATAAACCCCAAACTGGGCATGAAGGTGCTACATCCCATCCTGCCAGAGGGAAGGAGGTTCTGCTTGAGGAGCTGTCCCTCTCCCATGGAGCAGAGGGCATCTGCCACCCAGAGAAAAGCCTCCTGCTCACAGTGACATCAGCAAGCAGGCACAGGAACAGATTTTAAAATTTGCAAACACAAGTGTTTTTACCAGAAACCTGACTCCAGGATTTTAAACAGTCTACAGGCCAAAGGATTAGTCAGAAAAATTATCTGGCAAATAATCTGCAACAATAAGCAAAACCAGAGCATATCACCATCTGCTCAGAGATGCCTCCTAAGACAGAAATAAAGAGCCTTCCAATTCAAGTCTTCACTTAGTATCTAATTGTTGATAACCAAGCCATCATACTCAAAATGCTCCTATACTTACGTTAGCAACAAGAAAAGAAGCAGATAGAAATTAGGACCCCCACACTCAGCTGTAATAGAATGCTTGTTGATGGAGCTACCACTTGAATGGGCCACGACTCAACACAAGCACCTGCTCAGGTTCAGAGGCTGCCCCAAGTGCCACATTCCCTGTCACACTAAAAAGCTGGTGGGTCTCTATGTACACGAGCCCCTCCAGGACTGGCACATCATTGGGCATATCTGGACAGGCACATCTGGACAGGGGACTGACCCACCTGGCCTGTGCAGACCACAAGCTCCCTTTCTAAGTGCCCCAGAGATGAGACTGCAGAGTAACGTAGTCACTGCATTAAAATGAAGCAGAAGAGATTGCTGAGCTCTGTTTAATTAAATATAGTCTGGGAAAATCTCTGCTTTGGTTAAACACTGCCTCAAAAGAACAGAGCTGAGTAATCCACCAACGAGGAAAAACAGACTCTTTAGCTACAAGGTGTTATTATTATAGGCTTAATATCAAAATGGCTTGTTCAGCTTATAATACTAGACTGGAACAAATGCTCCCAGCCTTCGCAAGACTCCGACACCACAGGTCTACATTACGCACCTACAATAGCACTCGAGGTTCGCATGGAGAGGAGTCTCCCGTGTGGAAAGGCAAGGCATTGATTCGCACCAGGTTTCCATGGCACAGCAGAACTGGTTAGACAGCTGCGAGCAGAGTGTGCGTGTTGTAACGGGCACCAAGAGGCACCGGAGCCAGCTCAGCAGCAGGAATCGATCTCGCTGGCTGGGGCCAGCAGCACTACAGATGGGTGGCTGCAGTGAACCCCAGGCATGGACAATCCCGCAGTGAAAGGCTCTGCAGGTGTCCGGGGTACTGAGGGTACCTTGACCAGCACCGTATGATCGACACTGAACTTAGACCCTGCTTAACCTTGGGCTCTGCTTCCTCACTTTCCCCTTCCTCTGAACAGAGAGAGGTTATCACATAGAAACACTCAGCTGAAAGACTTTGGAGCAGTGGGTTAAGCACTATCACTGCTTCCAAGTCCACCCTTGAGGAACCCAACCCACACCAAGCAGGCGATGATTCCTCCGTGCCATGCAGCACTCCCTGCCGCTACAGCCAGCCCCAGCCCAACTCCATCTCACACACCCAAGCTGTTACAAATAATAACTATAACAATCTGAGAATTCCGAGAAACCGTGACATTTAAGGCTCTTTTTGAGTATTCAGTGAAGAATCTCTTCCTTCTCAAGTTGAAAAACAAACCCTTTCTCTGTCTTTTATTTGCCAATTAAATGTGTTCATTGTATTCAGATCTCATTTTCTGTGCATAATGTTTTGCCCATCTGTTTGATTAAAAAAGAACCCAACCACCCGGCTTCATTAAGCTAATTAGACACATTCAGCCATTGGTTAATATTCTGAAGTACTTCACAATTATTCTCCCCAGTTATTAAACCTCCTCTGAGGATTTTATTTTCTGTACGACACTCTTTATTAGCCAGCACCCAAGTCAAACTGCATTTGCCCACTCTGTACCCACAGGCTTCTTCCCACTCACTTCTTCAATGATCGGTGACCCAAGGCCACGTCGGTCAGTTCACTATGAGATCTGACACTGCTCAGTTCACCCTGACCTCAAAACGCATCATCGTCCTCCCTCTGCGCAACAGGGCTCAGCCCGCTGGAGGACAGTGAAGCACTGGAGAGCACCACAAGTTGTTTCCTGTGGAGCTGTGTCCGGCTGAACACTGTAGGATTATTTATCTTTCAGGGATTTCTCTGTTCATATTTACTCCTCATTTGAACTTTTAAAGGGGAAAGAAAAAACAGAAACTGATGGTGAGAAGCAGCATTACGTCACCTTGTCCTGGTATGATTAGAAGTAACGAGTGGAGCCCCTCACCACAACATCTTCCCCCTGTACCCAGCCATCCATTTCCATGAAAACTTGTAACAAATCTTTGAAGCCTTAACCACTGGAAGACACTTGACTCCCAAAGGACAAAAGGGTCCCAATGCTGATGGGTGGCAGGGTGGGAGACAGGACTGACAAGAGATACACAGAAGATTATAGAATCATAGAATGGTTTGGGTTGGAAGGGACCTCAAAGGTCATCCCCCTTGACATGGGAAGGAACACCTCCCACTAGACCAGGTTGCTCAAAGCACCATCCAACCTGGCCTGGAACACCTCCAGGAATGGAGCATCCACACCCCCACTGGGCAACCTGTGCCAGTGTCTCACCACCCTCAGGGTAAAGAATTTCCTTCAAATTCCTAATCTAAATCTCCCCTCTTCCAGTTTGAACCCATTACCCCTTGTCCTATCACTACAGGTCTTTGTGAAAACCCAGACTTCCTGTAGGCCCCCTTCAGATACTAGAAGGCCGCAATAAGGTCTCCCCTGAGCCTTGTCTTCTCCAGGCTGAATAAGCCCAATTCACTTGGCCTGTCTTCATAAGAGAGCAGTTCCAGCCCTCTAATCATCTTTGTAGCCCTCCTCTGGACCCTCATGCTGAGGGTACAAGATGTCTGGCTTGTCTTTCACACAGAGTCTAGCTTCAGAAGGAAACCAGGTTAATTGTTGTTTTGGTTTGGTTTTTTTCTTTTTTTATAGCACACTCTGATCTAATGGTCCTAGTCCCACCTCCTGACCCAGCTGACACCAAGTCCTCCCATCTTGAGAAGAAGCTGCGAGAGAAAATGATGAAACTCTGCACTCATGCATTATAGACCCGTGACTGCTCTTCCTTCCTGAACCAGCACCAAGTTTGAGATGTAGGTCAAGAGCTTCTAGAAAACAAGCCAGCAGATTGCTTACAGGAAAAGCCATCCTGAGACAGGCCACCTATCCACCTTGCCCTGATTTCTGTCTCCAAGAGGGGCCAGCAGTGGATGCTTGGAGGGGTGCTGGTGTAGAAATTAAGAGTTTAAAAATAGTAATGATAACTAGGAAAAGTTTAGAGTTTGTCCTCCTGACAGCACCTCCCAGCTTCAAGTAGTCACTCACGGAGCCCTGCAAGGACATCTCTGAATGTCTACCACCATTTGGAAGCTATTTATTTTTTGCAGCCTCCACAACACTGTAGGACATTGAGCTCTGGAGCGTGACAGCACTGCACAGAAAGCACTGCTTGTGCCATACCTGCGGCCACACAGGGAAGTTCAGGCACCCTCAACATCCATCTCACATGGTACCAGAGAGGATAAACCGACAGACATCAACTGCTCCAGGGCAGAACCTGACACAGGAAGCCAACAAACACTCTGTACAGTGTTACGGAGCAAGAAGGAAGGGCAAGGGAAGAAACTGTCCTCTTTATCTGCTTCTGCAATTCCAACCCAACCTCTATTATTTGGGTTGAGAGAAAACAGCCAGTGCTCAGCCTCTTGATATAAAAGGTGGCTACACTTGCAAGAAATCACTCAGCAGTAATCTAATTGAAGGAAGAAGAAATTTAGAGGTTGATGCTGCTGTGATTTGACATGGGCTGACCTGGGGCCTGAAGAGAACCTTAATGACATTTCCTTCGGGCCAGCCTGTTCTCCTTGGTTCACACTAATTAGCTTTCCCTTTTTGACATCCAGGCAAAGAGCCTAGACCAGCACTTGAAGATTTGGCCAGGTTATTACAACCTTTCAATATTAATTGGTGCTGTTGCCAGGCTATAGAGCTCCCTGCCCCACTGTGCTTAACGCTGTGAAGCATACTGAAAGGCAAGCATTGGCTCCAAAAGCTTATAATCAAAGCAGGTGTTAAAAAGTGAGTTTAAGAAATTATCCCTAGGCGGCCAGTGCCTTTAAGTGGGTGCTGAACTCCCTTGAAAGTGCCCCAGCCGGCAATCGCACAAACAAGCCTGCTGTGTCAGCAGCAAGGAAAACCCCAGCAAGTGCCACAGGGCTATCGCTTGAGGTGTGGTTTATTCAAAATTCTCATACAATAGAACAGCATCGGTGACATACTGACCACTCAGGAGATGAATCACAATCCCAGATTGAAAAAACAAAAACAAACCAACAAACCAAACCATGACATTTTGCTCCTTCCTTAATACTTCAATTGTCTTCCAGGTTTGGAGCCTTCCAAATCCAAGGGTTCAATTGTTTCTCTATGATCCCCTGGTGTTTCCGTATGCCATTCAAATATCAAGGTGAAAGCTGTGCGGTGGGACCAACCCCACCGACGAACAGTGTGACCCAGGCAATCTGTGCCAAAGCTGTTAACGGCAACAACAGCCCCACGGCGTTACGTGACCTATGGATTTACCTCCTCCAGCAAAACCGCCAACCCCAAAAATCCCTCCAGTGGTTTCCTCTTGGAATCTGCCAAGACGCCAGCCAACCCAGAGGACAGGAGAAGGATGCTGCTGCCTGGGAGAGAGCGCAGCAGCACAAGTGCACTGCGGAAGGGACACCTACCCTTCCACTTGCTGCCCCCACTCCCAAGCTTCCCTTTTGCTTCCCTGAAGATGATGCCTGCAGCTAAATGAACACATTACAGCAGAAATTTCAGTCTTAATTTGTCCCTTGGGTGTTTTGCTGACCCTACCAAGAACTATATTTAAAACGTGCAATTTCCTGGCTAGGCTCATTTGCAGGCCCTTCTCCCCCTGGCTGCCTGTGCAAGTCTGGCCCAGAATCCAATTAGCTACTCCCACCCTTTAAATCAAAGGAATTAAAAAACTCAAACAAGAAAAAGAAAATTAAGGATTTTAATTACATTATTCTTATTATATGCCTAAATACTTACAATTCCCACTCTCCGGGAGGTGGGCTTGAAAGGCTAGAAAAAAAAAGTGACAAGTTTCCAAGCAGACAAAAGAAGCCAGAAGAAACAGTTTGATAGGAGAGAGACTCTGCCCACCCTCACCGCCAGAGCTTGTTTGGTTCCGTACGCTGCAGAGCTGGATGCAGGACCTGCCAGGGGAAGGAGCAGCTGCTCCCCAGCATCTGTGAGAGGCATGGGAAGCCCAACAGCTTCCAGCTGCAGACATGAAGGACCAGCTACAGTCCCTCTGGTTTTAATGTGGGGAACATCCTTTCATCAGCATCAACCCCAGATGCCAGGGAGGTGTTATCCTTGCGGTTTTCAGGAGTCTAAAGTGAAGGCACCCAAAGCCCACAGACAGTTTGGGCATCCAAATCAACACACAGAGAGAGTTGGGGCTGTTCAGCATGGAGAAGATAAGGCTCTGGGGAGACCTTCCAGTATCTGAAGGGATCCTACAGGAAGGCAGGGGAAGGTCTATTTAAAAGGGTTTGTAGTGATAGGACAAGGAGTAATGGTTTTAAGCTAGGAA
>JAVSBS010021021.1:0-16398 GCA_033124195.1 Coracias cyanogaster
CGAACGGCACCGCCGCGGGACTTGGCCGCGGCGGCGGCAGCTCGGGCCGCCTGGCCGTACCCCGCCGGGCGGGGAAGGCGGCCCGGCTCGGCCCCGCCGCTCCCTACCGGGCTGTGCTGAGCCCCCCGCCCGGCCTCGACCTCTCCCTGCGCGGCAGCGGGAGCCCCGGCGCTGGCTCGGCAGGTACCGGTGCGGGAGGGCGCGGCCCTCCCCTCCCTTTCCTCGGCCTGCAGCGCAGCGCGGGGGCGTCGGGACGTGCTGGGCCAGCGGGAGGGGGCTGCCGGGGAGCGCGGAGGGTCCCGGCCCTTGTCGCTGCCCTGTGAGGCAACATGGCGCCGGGGCGCCTCCCGCCGGCGGTGGGCCCGGGCAGGCCCGGGGCGGTGCGGGGAGCGGTCGGGAACCCTCGGAGCCTCTCCTGGCCTGGAGTGCGGGGCCTTTGCCCCGGGGACGTGTCGCTGCGCTCGGGCGGAGACACCGGCTCTTCGCCCGTACCGTTGTCCCTTGAGGGCAGCGGCTGCAGCTGAGGTAGGTGCTTATGTTAACAAGGGCAGTAGCGCACGAATGCGAATCGAAGGGTCTTCCTGCCTTATGCGCTGCTTGGGTAAGGTAAGAAAACGTTATGTTCTTTCCACACTTCTGAAGCCAGGCTTGTTTTATTGTATAACCTTTACCAGTGGGCTTTATTCTACACTTGGCCTCTAGGTGCTGCCATAATACTACAATCGGTGTGGTCTGTGTTTTTTGGTATATAGGGCAACGTTTACCTGTGTTATTAAATTCATTCAAGAATACAGGAAAGCTGATAAAACGTATTGTATCTGGAGGCATCACTTTAAGTGGTCCTGGTTAGTGTCCTGATGCCTGCAAATGCAGAGAAGTGTAGTAGGTTTTCTTTATGTGATACCTTAAATATATGTATATGTATATATATACAAGATGTTACATAAGCATCTTGTGTTGTGCAAAGATCTTGTGGCAAGATGTCATATAAAGTGGTCCAGCCACCAGCCAGGACCACTCAAGTGATGCTTCTAGATGTGACACATTTTACTATCTTATTGTGCTCTTGAGTCAAGATGTATACAATACCAGGATGTGTGTAACATCTAAAATCAAGTTGTTTATATGACAACTGGGAATTTAATATCTTCTGCAATTTTTCTGTAACTCCTTAAATCATTTACATCTCTCAGCCTCTTCTCCACGTCACATCTTCTCCCTGATGTGATGATGTTCTGCAAGATACAATTTTGTCAGCTTCTGCAAATGGAGCTGAGCAAGGCAATGTACATATTTCGACAGTACAACTCCTCAAAGACTGCTCAGTAAACAGCACTTCTGTGTCCAACTGGCCCCACGTTCTGGAAGGGTTTTCTTTCAGAAAAATCTAATACCTGATGCTTTTAACCAACAATGTGTATCTTGCTCATTTTGACTATTTCTTGGCATTTTTTTAATAGGTAAAAAGGAAGCCAGTGTCAGTCATATACTTCTGTACATAGATCTTTAGGAACCCCTAAGGCACAAGCTTTCGAACTTGTGCTTGGTGCTAATCTACAGGTATTCTTCAAACAGCAGTATCATGTCATCCTTTACTCAATCCATCTTTTACATGTAATTCATTGGTTTTAAATCAGAAAAGAAGCTTGAGATCCTATGATGTAGTTTTTTTTCTTTTTACGTTTCTGAATCCTGATTCTACCACATAGTCACATTTTAGTATAGACAAATCTGATCTGCTTTGGATTCCTCTTGGGAAGCCTGTTCTGTTTCATGTCATATAGCTGTTCTCTCCTGAAAGTGCTCAACTTCTTGTTTGTATTTATATGGTACTTTGATTATACAAAGTGGAACAAAGCTTTCAGAGCTAAGCTGTATCAGCTTATTTATTTATTTATGCAGGGGAGAATGATCATGCACCAGTGACAGCTAGGTTGGGGTTAGCCTCAAAAAAATAGTTGAAATTTTTAGTATGTCAAGAGTAAAAATACTGGCTGCTAATGCACATTAGTATTTCTGATTTAGCCTGCCCTTATCCTGTCAACAATGGCGGGAAATTTCTTTTAGATTTTTTTGTATGTGCCAGTAGAAAAATGGGTGCAGTAGAGTCAGTACACACAAGTCCTTGTTTTTCATCTCAATTTGACAAGATATTTCACAAAATGTGGTAATGGGAACTATATAGTCCTGAGTGATAGGGGAGGCATTACTGTGGATCAGAAATGTGTTTTCTGTCTTAGATGAAGAAAGGGACAAAAAGTTTGAGTTTTCTTGATGATTTGGAAAAAGGGAGGAGGAGGCAGTATCTGTGGTCAGGACAAAGTTATTTAGGGTTATAACGACAAGAAATAAGCAGCAAGGAACTTAATAAAGCTAGAGGAACTGGCAATGTAGTGAAGATGTTAATCAGTGTTGATAAACTGAAGTGACACCATTGTACATAGTAGCTTGAGCTGCTTGTTTGGTTTATGTTGTTTTTTTCATTTATCCGTAAAGCAAGAAAAAAGACCTGGCAGTTCTGTGATCTGTGAGAATTACTGAAGTCTCTGTGGCAGTAATTGAAAAAGGAAACAGTATGGATAAGGATGAGGTGACAAATACATTGTAATGCTGTTATATTAATCAGTGCTGAAATTCTCTATGTATTTGGTAACGGCTGCTCTGTCTGAAAAGCAAATATCAGAGCAAGAGTTTGGTGATGAAATTATTTAAATGTGGAAAATCTTATAGAAGGAAAAACTGAAAAATTTATGTCAGGAAGTAAGGAGAATGGTGAAACAGCTGTAGGAAATACAGGGAAGATAGTTTCTTATTGCCTTTTCTCATATTACAGAAGTTTGACCTTTAGGTATATAACCTAAGTGACTTCAGATTCAAGGATAATACTTGACTTTTAAATTTTTTCTCCCCAAAGGGCAGTATCAGCAGGTAAATGTTCCTGAAGACCAAGCAGACAAGTTGCTCCTTGCAAGCTGGGGTCTTCCCAAAGCAGTTCTGGAGAAATACCACAGTCTGGGCGTAGTACAGATGTTTGAATGGCAAGCAGAATGCCTAATGCTTGGACAAGTTCTGGAAGGGAAGAACCTGGTTTACTCAGGTATGCAAACATCTGAGAAAAACAGTCCCCCCAAACTTTCCCAGTGCCATCTACAACATATTGGTGCTGAAAGATTCTGATCTGGCAGATAAAAAGGTCAAGATCTTCTTTTGCTGGAGACAGCCTGTGTTAAGATCTATCCCGTTGCTGTACCTCAGACCTGGCTTGATAGACTTCTTTCCAGATACGAGGAGAGACTTTTTTTTCTTTCCCCAGTTTTTCTGTTAATGTTACTTTAGAAACTGATAATTAGGAGTTGGTTAATGATAACTCTCTCTTTTTTATTACAGACTCTTGTCAACCAGGAACTGGATGGTAACAGCAATGTTAGATATAAATACTTTTAAAAAAATGTTATTTACTATCTAATTTTTTCAGTCCCTTTATCATTTCTCTTCATCTAGCATTCAGGGGTGGTGGGGAGGGCGCACAGAAGTTGGACTAGTAGACTGGAAAACTGTTGGAAATGACAGATTTGGTGTCTGCTCTCCATGGGAAGAAGGTGCCAGAGCAGCACTGAGAGGATGAAAAACTTAGAAGAGGGGTGGGTGATTTTCTCAGGCTTGGGTTTGAGTTTTATTTACTTGGTTCCAGAAGACTTTGGGCCTGACTGCTGGATAATGGCTATCCCCTAGTATGTGGAATCTCCTCCACAGTTTTCTGTGGATGCTAGATGGCAAACAGCAATGCTTGCCAAGCAAGAGAGGTTAATATATTTATGGGCTAGGTGAGCAAGGTGGTGATGGAGGTCTCCTGTCCAACGAAGAGACTGTAGTGGGGTTTTTTGTTTGTTTGGGATTTTTTTCCCTCTTGCTTATATCTGATCTGCTCTTGGTTCTGAATGAGAAATGAGAGCGCAAACCTTGGTAGCTTGGTGGAAGAGGCTAGAAAAGAAATACTTCGAAGTCTTCTTGACCCTTTTATGGGCTTAACTGCAAATGTGGTTGTGGCTGTGGGAGAGGGGCATCAGTAGAAGAGTCCTGCCCTGAGTTCTTCAATAACTGTTTTCTTGGTTTCTATGCTAGCTTAGTGATGCTTGTTCCTTGGATGTTGGGGTTTTTTTTTTAACTTTAAAAAATTATTTAAAAAACCCAACTTTTTTTCCCCCCCAGCTCCTACCAGTGCTGGAAAGACTCTTGTTGCAGAATTGCTTATTTTGAAGCGAGTCCTGGAGACTCGTAAGAAAGCTCTTCTCATCCTTCCCTTTGTCTCTGTGGCCAAGGAAAAAAAATGTTATCTGCAGGTAAGTAGCACTCAAGGAGGATAAATTTATGAGTTGTAGTTATTGGGTCACATTTTTTAAACATAAGTTTTTGCATGGATTTGAGGGCAAAAAAAATGTAGGCTTGTTTCCAGAAAGGATTTGTAGATAATTTAAGATTTGCTCCTGTTCTAAGTTGGAGATAAAAAACCTGAAAAGTTCTAGCCAAAAAGGGAATATTGGAAAACTTTTAAGGAGTTCAATACAACATTTTATTTCAGCTTTGACTTTTAGAGTATTGTTGCTTGCATTTATTCACAGGTTTTATAATGTATAAACTTTAAAGGGATTTCCTAATGGCAGATTGTGTCTGAAAAACTACAAAGGGAAGGTATGAACATTGTCTGAAAGGATAAATGAATATTTTGGCTTTTCTTCAGGTGTTCCACCAGAATTTTGTGCCTCTGATTTCACTCTGACTTGGCTAAAAATTTGTTATGACAGAATGTGGTTATGTCTTGGCTTCCTCACCCCAGCTATTTAAAAACAAAATTACAGAGGGAAAGGCCTTTTTAAAACAAAAACTTTTTTTTTTCTTGAAAGACTTTGATATCAAACATTGTTTCCATTAGCTAATATGTCAAAGCAACAATAATTACTAAAAACAAATACAAAACTAGCAGGCATTTTTGTTATAGTTTACATTTAAGACATTTTGGGTGTTAATAAACTGAGATGGCATCTTAACCATGCGAATTGTTAGGAAGTGTTACAAACCAAGTGAAAGAGCTACTTTGTAGTGATTGATGGTGCTTTTGCTTTAGTCTTGCAAAGCTGGAAGATTATTGATGCTGTGTTCTTCTACTCCTGGCATAAGGTTTAGCCGTAGCTGAATGTACTTGAAATCATGTGGTATTCTACCCATCTAGTTTCAACATTTGTACCTTTTGATAATGCAGTGTATAATGTGCCAAAGCTTTGATGCTGCAGTAATAAGCTGTGGAAGAAAAATAAGTCATTGTTTCTTGACTTCCAGTGGCAGATGTGACATCTTTGTGTTTGGGGTCCCACATCTGGCTCTTGCCCAGAGTTTCTCAGGAGTAAGGCTTCTTTGTACATAACCCCTGGGTATTATAAACCGTTGCACTGTGTGTTCTCTAACCTTTTTAATAGTACATTTTTTAATACAAAACAGTGGTCCCCATCTCTTACTCGGTTCTGAACACTTTATCCTGCAATGTGTACTGTGTGGCTTCTGCTTTGGAAATATAAAATGTCAGTGGAAATTAAAAAAAAAAAAAAAGTAGCAGTAAGCTGTGATATGACTTTAATCTGATTAGTTGGCATTTTAAGTACGGGAAATTGTGGTTGTAGGATGCAGGCTTTTATGTATTTCCAGCAGGCACTGGTCAAAATACATAGCTGTAACCTTGGCATGATGTTCTGTATCTTTGGAAAACAGGCCCTGTTTCAGGACGTGGATGTGAGAGTTGAAGGCTACATGGGAAGCATGTCTCCTGCTGGACGTTTCTCTGCCTTGGATGTTGCTGTCTGCACCATTGAGAAAGCCAACGGTCTAATCAATAGACTAATAGAAGAAAACAAAATGGACTCTCTGGGTAAAATACTAAGGCTTGACCTTTGTGGGGATGAGGTTTCCTCCAGACCACCTTTGATTTTGGATTTAGGAAGGCAGTCAGAACTATTCTGTGTAGCTCAGTGGGTGGGGTGACTAGGTAGAAGCCGCAGGTTTTAGTTTGTCTGGCACAGATGAGAATCCATGGACAGTGATGAACAGCAATAAGCAGTGATTCCCATAGCTAGAAAATGTCTTTTAATTGTGAAATTGAATTAAAGGTCTGGGTTATGTCTAGTTCAAGAATGTACGTATGTTCTTTTTTTTGGACAGAGATTGTGGCATCTGTGGTTTATCTTCACTTAGTTTGAGGAAGAGGGGGAATTGTGTTTGGTGTTCCTCTGGGTCCAGATAAGTAGAATGAATACATAGAGCTCCTCTGGGCAGGCATGGTGGCTAGGAGGGCTGTGACATTCATTTCTCTTGTAGTTCGCTCCAAAGCCCTGTGTCCTTGTAATGTGGGCTTCTGGGTCATCGTGGCCCTGATGGCCACTGGATAACGGTAGTATGCATTTAGTGTTTGGGAGAGATATAAAATCTGAAGAAGCCTTGTGTTTCCAGTGTGCAATTGGAGAGATATGTGTTTTCCTAGTCCAGTCAGAAGGTTGTTCTTCTCTTTGTTTCCCTGCTCAGTGAAGGTATACTCAGTTATATTTTATGCAGTAATCCCTCCCATCTTCACTCTGGCCAGTAACATAGCTGGTTGCTATTTTAAGAGTGTAAAAACTGGAAAACTACATGAGTATCAAAATGCTCCAAGAACTCCACCTATGAAACTGCTGTTCCATGTGCATCTGGTGTCATAAAGTTTTACAGCATTGTCTACCAGAAGAGGTTTTTTTAAACATGAGAGAATAAGGGAATTAAAGCCTTGCAGTTTTTTTCAGTGTGAGGTCATGGGAAAACACATTCACACCTCGATCTATAGGAGCTGGATCACTATGAATGCTTTAGACTGCCAATGGGCTGGAAGATGAGCAGTTGACTGTGGTGGTGCAGTGTTTTAAGCTCAATCGAATTGAGGCTTCTGCAGTCCAGCCTGATTCTTGAACGCTTATCTTCATCCCTTCCCTTGTAAGAGAACTGGTGATCATATAGTTAATTGTTTCAATACATGGCTACGTAGTTTAGGGTTTTTTTGTTTGTTTTAAATAGGGTTAGTTTGATTCTAGGTCACCACACTGTACAAGCTGTTCTGCCAGCATAAGACATAGAGTGGGGTCATGATTTCCGTATTTATGTTGGCTTGTGTGCCTTAGAAGAATACTCAATATACTAAAACGTATTGTTTAATGATAGAATCATAGAATAGTGTTGGTTGGAAAAGACGTTTAAGGTCATGAAGTCCAACCATTAACATAACACTGCCAAGCCCACCACTAAACCATGTCCCTAAGCACCTCGTCTACATGTCTTTTAAATACCCCCAGGGATGGTGACTCCATCACTTCCCTGGGCAGCCTGTTCCAGGGCTTGACAACCTTTTCAGTGAAGAAGTTTTTCCTAATACCCAAGCTAAACCTCCCCTGGTGCAACTTGAGTCCATTTTCTCTTGTCCTGTCCCTTGTTACTTGGGAGACTGACCTCCACCTTGCTACAACCTCTGATATTATCTTTCAGAAGCTAGAGATACGCCAGTTCCCTTTGATTGGTACTTCCATTCCATCTCTACATTTTGTTGTACTCTCTAATATGAATGTACCTGAGAAGAGCCATAGAAGTCTAACTAGCCAAGTGATAAGATTTGAGTTTGAGTATGTCTTCAACAGCAATACCTCTCTAAAGTATGATATTTTTCTGTCACTATTTGAAAACACCTCTGTTGCAACCCTCTGTTTCCTTTGTGCCCAAGTATGACATATAACTGAAACAAGGGTAAAAATGTGGGGTTTTTTCTGCTATATGCTTATTTGAAATTAAGTTTTAAATTAAATTTGAGTTTGAAAGTCTTCTTTAAAGTAAGATATTGACAAAATTTCTATTTGGAGGTAAATTTTCATAAAAGCTGCAAATACAGGCATGATCTGAAAATGCCAGTTTCACCAGTTTCACCTAAAGCAAGCTTGTCTGGAATTGCAAGTTTGTACCTCTTGTACTTCTAATTAATTCTAAATTTAGACAAGTTTGTAATGAGGGTGTTCTCTCTTGAGATGAGTTATTGGGAGGTGACTGCAATTCTGGCTGGATTCTATCTAAAGCTTGAGCATTTCCTCTTGTTAATGTCAACCTCCTGCTGATGGCTCAGGCTGCCTTTGGAAGTTGTTGGGAGAAACTCAAATCCTCTGCCTGGCAGAGCTCTCTTTG
Source organism: Coracias cyanogaster (assembly GCA_033124195.1). NCBI lineage: Eukaryota > Metazoa > Chordata > Aves > Coraciiformes > Coraciidae > Coracias > Coracias cyanogaster. The sequence goes on from JAVSBS010021021.1 coordinate 8,239, forward strand.
CTGTATGAAGCAGTTAAAAGCAATTTTGTGTCACTAATTATTATATAACATGTATCTGTTTTGAACATTCAGGTACACAAGAGATGATATTCCTCTTGTTGTTCAGTCTCTTGACAGAAAAAAGACGTTTTTAGGAAAGCGGATTAGAGAAGCATCTGCTGCCTTATCAGCGTGTCAGCTGGGAATGGATTTGTAATGAGCTGTTGTGATACTTGTTTCTTTTCTTATTTAAACTCGAAATTAAAAAGTTACTAGCTTAATTGTATTGGAAAAAAAAAAATCAAATTCTCCCTGCCTGTCGTTCAGAACTTTTTCATTTCAGACACAATGTGGACTTAAAGCATCCTAGTTATTCTACAGTAAACATGTATGATAACTCTGAGGTATTTTTTAGTAGTGTTTTCTCAGCAGCCTTCTAGGGACACACCTAATTTGCAGACAGAGGTAGGAGACTGAGGCTAGCCTCATTTTCAGTAGCAATGCAGTACGATGAAATTCTGGCCCCACTTGTGCTCCCACTTATTGTTGAGTAGAAAATACCATTGCACGCTGGGACCTGTAGTCCTCTTTGACCGCAATTCCATTTTAAGGTGAGGATAGCTTTGTGAAAAATACTGGTTGCCTGATTGCTCCTGCCTGGTCTCACAGCCTGCAGACTGCTGGGGCAATACAGCACAGGTTTAGTGTGGGTTTGGATATGTAATATATAGAGCAAATAGTGGCATTCCCTGTGCTTTGGCCAGTAGGTACCCCTAGTGTTTTGTGCTTCATTTCAGGAAGCAAAATGCGCTGCTGCTTGGCACAAAGACTCGAGAGGTAAATTGTATGAATTTGAGTTTGGTAGGTATCTGATTACACTGTCCTGCCTCTGCTGCTGGAAGAATTCAGACAGGCTGTTGTACAGGGAAGCAGGAAGAAGGTTTTTCTAGTAGCTGAGTAAAATATGTATTTGGTGACCAACAAATTAGCATTTTTTACAAGTGAGCAGAGAATAGAGGAAGTACAGGAAGACAGAGGAGCTGGATGGGTGGGAGTTTGTAGAAGAGACTGATGAAGCAATGCAGCACTCTATTCTAACTTAAGTGACTTGAAAGAGAAGGGGGGAGAAAATAGATGGAAAGAGAAGGAACATATGTAGGAAGGAGAAAAAAAAAAGATTAGGAGGAAAAATAGCATCGAAACGGATGAAATAAGGTCACATTTGCCCTTAAGCTCCTGCTATTTTAGCTGTACCAAGAAGATATTACATAGCTGCACCAAAGAGGAGAAGAAAATTCCACAGCAGCAGAACTAATGAATCTTGGTGTCCTCCATGCCCTGCTTTTTTTTCTTTTCACCTTCATTCAGCTTCTTCCATGTCCCTGTGATCCTGTCAGCTGTCCAGAAGGGGTACATACTGCTGCTAGTTGGGGCTTGTGCAGGAGGTGTGCTGGGTGGCTGAGTCACAGTGGCTCTCTCTGCATGCTTCTTTCCTCAGGGGAGACCCTAATCTGATCTGTTGTCTCCAGCCACTGATATTCAGAATTTTTATACATTATTCTTTTCAGTATTTCTATATGTCTTAGAAATCTGATGGAGGTGGCTAGTAGGTTGAAAAGTCATTTGCAGGAGATAGGATGACAACATAGCAGTCATGTAAGGATTTTTTTCATTGGAAAGCCAAACCTAAATAGTAGAGCTCATTCAGGTTTGGTTAGTGAGAAAAGATATAATAGGAAGCGGGCTATGCCAGAGTAATTGGATCTGATCTCGGTGTTTTTTTCTGACATTACTGTATTAGTCAGGAGTGATGTTTTTAACTAAGACAGCCATGTCAACAAAGCTTTTGGCTTGCTCATTTGGGTGCTGGAATGTTCCTTTCCAGATACTCTGAAGCCTGGGGGTTTTTACTTGCAGAGAAGTTACAGTATAGTTGCTGCAAAACTGTTTTGTGTGGTGGCCAGACTAACTACTCAACCTGTTTGTTTTCGTTTTTTTAAAAGCTGATGGTGTGTGTGAAGTTGTAGGGAATGTGAAATGTCATTACATTGGTCACAATTTGTGTCTCTCAGAACAATCAGTGACAAAAGGAAGCCATAGTGGTGTTGGTAAGCACAGCTGGCTTCGGGAATATAAATTTCAGTTCATCATGTTGCATAGAGGGAATCAAGGCTCTCTGGATGAAGTTTTGTCAGGTATAACCCAAGTGCTTCTCTTTATCAGGAGTGGTGGTTGTGGATGAGTTGCACATGCTCGGAGATTCGCATCGAGGATATCTGCTGGAACTCCTTCTGACCAAAGTTAGATATGTTACAGAGAAGGTTGCAAACCGGTAGGTAAACCAGGATGTTTGTCTTTTAATGCTAAATTATAGATGACATAAATATTTTGTCCTCTGACCGAGTGGAAATTTGGGTTAGCTCCAGGGTTTTTATGAGAGTGATGACCTAGGCTATTTTGGTTATTAAGGTCTCATCATACCAACCTTCAGGGGCCTGTTGTTGTAGTCTAAACCTCTTTTCCTCGTGGTTTTCAATTTGTGTGCTACCATGGGATTTGTTCTCCCAGGAAAAGAAATAAGACTGAAGCTTTCATTTACATTTTTAGCCTATTTAAACTTCTAAAAACTTTGTATTTCTTTTAATGTTTCTGCTAGTGGACTTGCCCTGCTTAGTTTTTCAGTGTTTCATGGAATGGGGTATTTATCCTCCTGAAACATTCAGGTATTGTGAAAGAGTGGGGAAGCTGTTAACCTGTCAATGGTGAATAGATCAGAAGACTTCAGGGGATGTGCCAGTAGTCTGCTCAGTTAGCACTGCTCAAGAGTGATCTGTGGTTTTGCTTACAACATGCGACAGCCTAGTGGTTGCATGGTTTCTTGCCTTTAGCACAACTGACTGGACACCGTAGAACAGATTAGATGTTTCAGAAGAGCTTTAGAGGCTTTTAAGAATTCAGTGTCTAGATGACCAAACTGCCCTATGGCTCCATAGTACCCAAACACAGACAAAGGCCAATAGAGGAGATGGTGTATTGATCCTCTTTATCTTTGTTGGTGGTACTCAGAGAAGAGTCAAAATCAGCTGCTCCTTTAGCACTGAAAGCCAGATTTTGCCAGTTTTTTCTGCTGCTTCCCGTCTTGTGAGTCACGTCGCTGCTGGGCTAAGCACAGACCTATTTAGTTCTGGGGGAACTGCCATATCTACGTTGTCCACCAGACATCTTAGCCAGTATTTCCCATCCTAATGCCTAGGATCTAGCAGTATTCTGGGTCTAATCACCTCTGACTTTTTGTCATTTTCTCCGCTTAAGTCCTGGAAACCAGTACACTTCAGAGCAGTGTGAGTGGCTTTACCACTCCTTTTACTTTGTCTTATCATGTAGCTGCAGCATAGGTGCAGGGCTACTCTCAGCTTTCCTCCCTTGCATTGAATAAGCAGGAAGAAGAAAACATTTGCCAGGGACAAAGGGACAGACGCATCAAGAAATGTACCTGGGAAGACACAATACTTCAGCCTTCACCATATAGGTACAAGGGCCCAGATCCTCCAGCTTTCTGTCATGGTCAAGTTGACAGTGGTTCCCCATACCGCTTAGTGACATGAAGGAGGTGGCTGCTATTTTTGTTCTGGAATCCACTTGAGATTCCAGGAGTTGAAGACCAGGTTTCCTCTCAGATGTCCTCCCAAGTCTGTGGTGGTTTTATTTCTGTCATTTAACAGGAGCTTCTTTAGCCAAATTATTTAAACGCTGTCCAGCCTGACTGATAATCAGAATGACCAGTGCTTTTAAGAGCTTTTTAAGTGGTTAGCTGAACGTCCCACTGAAATATAAGGCTGTGTCTTCGCACTAAGAGAATGTTGTCTGATGGCTATTGCATGGGTGCCCTTGTGTCTCTATGAGGCTTTTGCAGACCTGGACAAAATTCTGCAGTAGATTTTCCTCTTCCCCAGTCAGAGTGTGTTGTTGGAGCTGGAGTGTTTTTATTCCTTGAAGGTCAAAAGTTGCTTTAGGGGGAGAAATCTGCAACCTAGATGGTGAAGCTGTACTAGCAAGTGCTTGAGGAGCCTGGGTAAGAGAGAGTCTACCTTTCCACATCTTCCTTCTTTCTGTCTCATCAGTGACTATCCTTTTTCACTCTAGCTTCTGGGTAGTTTTATTTCCTCTATCTTGTCTTTCCCAGGATTACCAGGACCTTCTAAGAAGATTCAGGCTATTTGTGGACTCACATTGATTTGTCAGACTTTTTTTTTTTTTTTTAAAGTCTCAATCTGTGGCTCAGTGCGATACAAGTAAGGAATTTTTAAATGTAGGCTTAGGAGCATACTCCCCCACCGTGCCTTGTGTAGATGTAAAAGCCTGGATTGAAATATACATTTGGGTATCCAAATTAATGGTTTGTGTTTTCAAGTCTGTTAAGAATCCATTACTTCTTGCTGCCTTTAGTGGAAGCTGCTGTTCAGCACTCTGAGAACTGAAGCTCCTTTATTCTTTGCTGAAGTAAAGGCTTTGGTTCCCAGCTCTAGGAAGACCTTTTATTATTTGTCCTGAAATTGAAACAAATGGAGGTGTTTTAATTAAGGCATTTAAGCTTAGAAAGACTGCAGTGGAGACTGGTCTATTCCTTTATTTCCATGCTTTTTGTTAATGGCAAGGAAATGGTTGGTTGATTTATTTATTTGTTTTCTGTTTCTCACAAATATGCAGTCAGTTTATGTTACCTAAAGAAGCTTGAAGTTTAGGTTCAAAAGGATAAAAAGTTGAATTAGCTTATTATCAATGTATAACCTGACCTTGTGTTTGCTAAAAGTAGAGTATGGCTTGTTTCTTCTTCAAGAAATTTTAAAAAAAACCAAACCTTTGCATTTGAGACTCTGTAAGGAAGTAGATTGAGTTAATTTTTCTGAATCCTGTTTTCCAGAACATTAGCCTGTGATGTCACTAACTTTCATTTTCTTTTAACCACTCCCAGACAGGTGAAGATGACCAGTCCTGGTTTTGGTGGGATACAGATAGTAGGCATGAGTGCTACCCTCCCTAACTTGGGACTCCTAGCCTCATGGTTAGATGCAGAGCTATACTGCACAGATTTTCGCCCTGTGCCCCTCAAGGAGTGGGTGAAAATTGGCAGCAGCATTTATGACTCCTCCATGAATTTAGTGCGAGAATTCCAGCCCAAGCTTCAACTGAAGGTAACAAAACTCTGAGCACTGGCTTTGGGATAACTGCTTTTGTACAGGTAAAGTTATAAAGACAGCTACTGGTATGTTTTGAATTTTTTTTTAAATAAATGACATTCCTGACTTCATTATTTACTTCATAGATTATATACTCAAGCTAAGGACAATTTTTTTTTTTTTTTTTGTCTTTTACTGATTTAAACATAAAACAAACCAAAATACTCACACTCATGATGTTCATGAAGTTTATTGAGTCTGACTTGAAGACAAAGCTGACTTTGCAGCTCTCTTGTCCCTGAGCACTTGACAGGTATAAAGAGCTTGATTCTCCCCTTACCCACCACTCTATCTTGTGTCCTGGAATCTACTTCACTTTCATAAATGAAGGTAAATATTTCCTAGTTAGGCCAAGGAATTTGTATTAATCATTGGGAGAATATCTTTGCATTAAAATGTGGTATTGAACCTGCTTATATTAAACTGCTAAATGATCTAATTGAAGACAACTCTCCATCCTGATTCTTCTGAATCTCTTTTCAATATTTAGTACCTTTGTGCACTTGAAAAGGATATGAAAAGTTAAGGGTAACCTAGTATAATCATTTAGAAGAACCAAATGGATAGAAATGGGAAATTTGCCTTTCCTGGTTGTAGATTGCTTTTCTGTGGAGTCTTTGAAGTGTGAATTCTCTCCCCAGTCCTTTCAACTGCTCTGTGTAATAAAAGTGTAGTAGTTGGACAGTATGGGCTGAATGTCAGCAATATTTTGGAATATTTTGCCCCCGCTTCTCCTTGTGCACAAATGTTCTGTTATCAATAGCATGGTGGCACAGCAAAGAAACAAAAGGAAATGTTTGTGACAAGAATATCTAGAAGCTGCTTTTATGTGGTCATGTGAAGGTGATGTTGCATCTTCTTTTCTGGGTATTTTTTGAAGTAGTTGGTTTTGATAGGTACTAAATCAAGTGAGAGAAAAAACTAAACTAGGCTCATGACTGAACAGTTTAAGGGAGTTGGCTTATTTTATAAGACTCAGGTGATCCTTTTGGGCTTGAAATCTATCACTGGACCTTCAGACTTCTGTGCCTCAGACTGGATCAGGAAAGGGAACTTGATGACCTCACCACTTCTACTGAATTTGCTGAATCCTTACCAAGCTCTTGATGTGTATATGCAGTTCCTGCTGTTACTCTCCTGTTTTCATTTGCATTTTGGTGCTTTCTATTTCTTGCTGTACGCCTACCTTTTTTATCTTCCTCCTTTGTCCTGTCTGCTGGAAGAGAATCTGGCTTAGCCAAGCAAAACGGATCAGTTGCAGGAACTCTTAGGATCTTAAAACCAAAAAGTAACCTGTAAACAGTAGGGTTTTGCATGCATAAGTATCCTTAAAAGCCTTCCACAGTGCTCTGAATACTTGCAGTCTTTGGTTAGCAGGGCTTGCTGGGTGCATCTTGTTGGGGATGCTCAGTCTATTACATTGTGTGATTTTAGTTCAGACATCCCAGTTGATAAGTCTTCTTTGGTACTGTAGAGGGATGTTTTCCATTGGGGCTCTTCCTGGTTCTTCCCTACTGTTGTTAGCCACGATGTGGAGATTGCAGTGATTTTTTCCTGTGCACTGTGTGGCCTTCATTCAGAAACAGATTTATGGAGGCAAGATGTAAAACCTTAGATTTAATCACAGGTAGATCTGGGGCTGTCCTTAACGTGGCCATACTAGTGCTTGGGTTTCCTAAAGCAAGACAAACTAAGATAACAGTGCTCCATCTTCTTTCTTCGCTCCTTTTTGTGAATTGAAGTAGATAATTCCTACTGTGACACAGAATGACAATATTTGCAAACTCCATCCAGTGTGAGAGCGCATTGAAAATATTTTGTCTTAATTCAGGGTGATGAAGACCATGTTGTGAGCCTTTGTTATGAGACTGTTTGTGATGGCCATTCAGTCCTGCTTTTCTGTCCATCCAAGAACTGGTGTGAGAAGCTGGCAGACATCATTGCCAGGGAATTCTACAGTTTGCAACAGGCTGAGAGTAAGAGAAAAGTAGTTAATAGAAGACTGTAGCGTAGGCACGATGCCTTTCATAAAAATTAATTTTATTAGAAACTATAAAAATGTTTCCTCTCCCAAGGTTCTGCAAAAAACTCAGCCTTTTCCCCAGTTGTTGTAGACCGAGAAGGGATCAATGAGGTTCTGGATCAGCTAAAGCGTTCTATCTCAGGCCTGGACTCTGTGCTCCAACGTACTTTGCCATGGGGAGTGGCATTTCATCATGCAGGTATTCCTGAATATCTTGGTTTTGAATTATGTAATGGCCAAGTCATATGGGTTCCTTTTGCTGTAGTTACCAGCAATTTACCTGTTGTATTTTGAAGCCTTCTGTAGCTTATGACTGAATTAAAATGCTTTGAGAATCTCACAGTTAGAGGTAAACTTGAAATTCTTTTATTGTGGCCAAAGACTTTAGTTCTCTGTTATGATAAATCTCTCTGTTGTGCTGTATAGCAGCCACTTTTAACTTTTAACTTTTTTTTTTTTTTTGTGAAATGCCTGAAAAATTAGCTGAGTTTAGCCCAAGCATTTTCAAGTTGTCCCTAAAGCTGCCAGAGTATGTCAGAACAATTTCCCTCAACTTAATATTGAAAGACATGAGTAAATAGAGGAAGTATAACAATGAAAATAAAAGGAGCATGTGCCGGAAATGCTTCTGGCTAGATCTTTTACTTCTTACTAAGTGTCTGATAGCGTATACCACCTGCTGATCCACTGAGAAAGGACTGACTCTGGAAGAGAGAACAGTAGCTATGGCATTGAATATGTAGGGAGAATAATTCCAAATGCTTATAGTGTAGATCTCTAGATTTCTCAAGAATAAAATTGGCCTGAAGCCCTCAGGGAAATCTAGAAGGATACAGATTCTAATCTAAAGATTAGACCTGTAACCTAGAATAGAAATAACGAAGAAGGATTCTAGGGTCAGAATGGCAAATGACTAAATCC
>JAVSBS010021022.1:0-17812 GCA_033124195.1 Coracias cyanogaster
GGGGACGCGGAGGTGGCGGGGCCGGGCCCGGGCGACGGCCGCGGCGGGGGAGGGCGCTGCGGGCTCCGTCCCGTCCGGCGGCAAGGCCGGGTCTGGGGGGCCGCGGCTGCTGTGGTTCGCCGGCACCCCGCTTGGTCCCGAGGCGGCCCTTCCCCCTGGGCACCGGGGACCGTTCAGGACCGCCCCCCGCCCGGGGTCTGCCCGGCCCCGGCCCCTGCGGCGGGGAGCAGGGCTGTCCCCGCCGCCTGAGCGCGGTTCGGTCCGAGCCTCGGCCGGCTCGCTGCTGTCATGTCAGAACATGACAGCTCGCAAGCTTAGGCGAGATAATCCTCTGACCTGGGTGCGGAGTACACGCGTCCCTGCCCTCTCCCCCTCGTTCTGTCTAAAATTAGCAGCTCCCCAAGTTAAGAAGGATCCACCCATCTCGCTGTACCTCGTAGAAAAGCGCTGCTGCACAAACTGTCCCGCAGCCAGCACGAGTGGATTCGGACACTTGCTCTTTTGTAATCATTAACTTCGGCATTTAAGGGGGAAACAAAGTTAAGTCTTGCATGTAAACCGATTTGTTTTTCTTTCCCAGACGAGAACACAGAGGCAGCAGCTCGTTGTCAAAATGCAGTATTCCCATCACTGTGAGCACCTTCTGGAGAGGCTGAACAAGCAGCGAGAAGCCGGATTCCTCTGCGACTGCACCGTTGTTATTGGTGAATTCCAGTTCAAAGCGCACAGAAATGTGCTTGCCTCTTTCAGCGAGTACTTCGGGGCGTTTTACCGAGATGCGTCTGACAATAACGTTGTTTTGGATCAGACTCAAGTGAAAGCCGATGGATTCCAAAAGCTCCTGGAATTTATTTATACAGGAAACTTAAACCTTGACAGGTAACATACGCCATTAAAGGGGGAAAGAGAGGAGGGAAATAAGCTTGCGTTAAGGCAGTGCTGGAGTTTTTGTTCTTTGGAGGAACAAAGAGTAGTGGATATGATACATATGAACAAGTTGAAGATCATCTGTTTGTGTGTTTTGAAATACCACCTGGCCAAAACAAAGGTCTGTTGTCTGATGTTTCCCTGGTTGACAGTTTCAGCCTCCCAGTCTTTCTGTCTGGATTGGAAGGAGTTGAAACATCTGGCGTGATTACCAGGAGAGGGAATGATAAGTGTGTTCCTTCTGAAGTTGCATTACGGGAGTCCGTTTTTGCAGAGGACACACAGAAACTGTGTCTGCGGTAGAGACTAAAGTCTGAGGAATGGGTGAGGATAGGCACGATTTGAAAAATCCTGTTTGTTAGAATTTGCATGATCTGTTACTTCAAATCTTAACATGACAGCACCCAAAAGGAGTCACAGAAAAAGTGTTTCCTGTCCTTACTGCATTGATTTTGTGCCCGTTGTGTTGCTTCACGTACAGTGAGGATACTTTGCGGTGCTTTTCTCTCAGGGAAAGAAAGCCATTAGCCTTCCTGAGGGATGTCTGACTACTTACAAGTACGTAGTCCCGGATTTTGACTCCGTTCTCAACGTCTGTTGTCAGGTGTGGGTTTAAAAAACTTTTGTTTCCGCTGAAGTCTGAAAACTCATACAAAATAAGTACACAGATGCAGGGTGTTGTGTTTTTTTTTAAATTAGCTACAAGCATTAACAGCAGTAGAGCAGTGTAAGAGATAAGTGGTGAAGTTAGAGCCGTGTTCTTGACATCTGTCTGGGACAGCAGCAGGAGACTGGATTCCTTCTGAGCAGTCGCACTCTCAGAAGGTGAAAGTCCCATTCTCACCCAGGGAGAACTGCTTGACTAAAAATGACACCTGCGGGTCTGCCCGTGGGCACCTGTCATCTTGTTCTGTGTCCCTGCTGCAACTGTCTATAAATTCTGTGGCCTTCTGTGGTGGTGGGTGCATGAGGAACACCGGGAGGAGGTACTTTGAACCCAGCACTGGTGTAATACAAGATACTAAACCAGTTGTGTTCGTGGACAGAGAGTGATTGTGGCTAGTCGCTTCCTGTTTAATCACATTTACTGTATAATAGATCATTAGAGTGATGGTTTTTACCATTCATCTCTCTTTAAAGTGCTGTCAGTCCATAAGCGCATTGATGATACACGTTGCCACCTTTTCCAGATCAGTTTTTTTCTAAACCGTCAAGGCCTGTGTTGCAAGAACTGAAAAATCGAGCGAGGTAGTTTAAATGAGGACTTCCTTGGTGTTAATGTTGTCTGTGCGCAGCTGGTTGCAAATGGTTTTATAAAACAAGATTAATACCTGCCTCTCAGAAGGGCTGAGGTGAATGCGCCGCTCGCGAATTACCTAAGACTTTGGGCAGAAGGATTACAGAATGGTCATTCATGCCTTTAATTCGCCTGTGGTTTATCCCTTCGTGCTGTGATTTCTGAGCTTTCTGGACCAACAGCCTCCTGTCTTGCCTCATCACCTTACAATTGGACTTTTAACGTAAAATCCCGCAGAAGGCAGGTAACCGAAAATAAAATTCTCGGTTCTGTGGATCTGCAGACCCCGCTAGCCCGGGGCCGTCACTTCGGGGGGTCATTGTCGTACTGGTGTCTTGGGGCACCGCAGCACGAAGGGGTGAGATCCTGCTGCGTGTGTTCGCAGAGTTGTGTTTTCTGACGGTGTCACTTTTCTCTAGCTCTGCTGTATTCGATACACTCAGTACAGAACAAACGTTTGCTGTGTCCAGAATATTGTCACCCAAGTCTTGTTTTCTTGCAGCTGGAACGTTAAGGAGATTCATCAGGCTGCCGACTATCTCAAAGTAGAAGAAGTGGTCACTAAATGCAAAATCAAGATGGAAGACTTTGCTTTTATTGCCAATCCCTCTTCTACAGAGACATCCAGTATCACTGGGAACGTCGAAATCAATCAGCAGACTTGCCTTCTGACTCTCCGAGATTACAATAACCGGGAGAAAGCAGATGCTGCTTCTGCAGAGTTGATTCAACCACAGGCAAAGAAAGCAGCTTTAGAAAAGAAATCTCCTCAAACCAAAAAGCGAAAGAAGAATTTCAGCTCCCCCAAAAGCGTACAGACTAAATCTGTACAATATCAGAACGACGTGGCCGAGAACACATCCATTGAATTGTTTTTAGATGCAAATAAGCTGGCCACCCAGATCACGGAGCAGGCCGCCCAAGGCAGCGATAACTCGGAACTACAGCTGGCGTCCGTGGTGGAAAGCGAAACGCTGGCAGCGCAGGATATCCTAGTGCAGACGATCGCAGCGAAACAGAAACGGGGGAAGCCTCAGCAGAGCTGTGCGCTGAAGGAGCACTGCATGTCTAACATAGCCAGTGAAAAGAACGCTTACCAGCTGGAGAGTCTGGGAGAGGAACTGGACCAGAAGTACTCCAAAGCTAAGCCGGTGTGCAACACCTGCGGAAAAGTCTTTTCAGAAGCCAGCAGCCTCCGTCGACACATGAGAATACACAAAGGAGTGAAACCGTACGTGTGCCAGCTCTGCGGGAAGGCCTTCACCCAGTGCAATCAGTTGAAAACACATGTAAGGACTCACACAGGTAAGGCGCCGGCCTTGGCTTCATGGGCTGTGGAGACCTGGGGTCACAGCCTGTGAATACGGGACTGAAAAGAGCTTTGCGTTCTGGCTGCTTCCCCGAGAAGCGTTGTCTGCTGTTGGTGCACATGCAGGGAGAGTACCTGTATCCCGCTAGCATGAAATGTTTCAGCATTTTTCAATACAAACCCATAGTTTCTACTTTAAATAGCTAGAGGGGACCTTGTTAGTCTGAGCGCCTTGGTTTTTGGAAAGACTCAGAGGACCTGGCTGCCCTTTACCACTCTAGAGTGGTGGGGTGCCAAAAGCTATTGCCAGCAGAGCATGAAAAACTCACTGTACTTGATACCAAATCCTAATATCCAAATCCCACAAAAGCAGAGATGAAATGCGATCTTGTGACACTTGGGTAACTCCTCCCATAGGGCCTTCAAAAAAGGCAGGGGAGGTGTGTGAATTACTCCAGCATTTGGGATTTTATTTAGTCAAGTGTGCAGCTGAACCGTGAGATGGTGTTATGGTCTCTGCATTCAGTAATGTACCAGGGGTTTGCATTTTATCAAGAGCTACCGGGCAAAGATTCAAAGAGAAATCAATTATGGACATTTAAATGTTAAGACAATGCGTCTGACTTGAAAAGATGATGAACAGCAAATTCCTGGAGCCTGGCAAGACGCAGGGGAGAAGTTCTGCGCCTGTCTTTTTGTGTCTTCTTCCCTAAAGGTGGAAGACTTGACGCCGGGTTAGTTTGCTCCCCAGGCTTATCTGGCACAGCCGCTGTTCTGGTGCTGCCTTTGGTGCTGTACTGAGCCCAGGGAGCAGCAGAGGGACCTGGCTTACGTGGTTTTCTTCCTTTTGTGGTTGGCATTCAGAATTCTGAAGTAACAGTGAATCAGATGAAAAATTGTTTACTTTTGCTCTTTCTCCCTTTCGGAAAACTCTGAGCAGAGGCCAGCAGTGGAGCTCTCTCCAGGAAGCTGTGAAGATGTAAAGAGGTGAAGTAGGAGGTGTTGAGGTTACAGCTGCAGGAGAATACCTTGCTCTTGCTGTCGCCGAGGGAGAGAACCTCAAATATTGTCAGCTGCTGACTAACCAAAGATTCATGTGCGGGATGGAGCTTGTGAGAAATGTTCAGGGACAGTTTGCTGGTAGGAATGCATCAGCCACACTTTCTACTTTTGAGGGTGTCGTACCGGGAATTCTTGTGTGAGTAGGCAGAGAATTTCACAGTGTTGGTTGCTAGATGCAGGTTAGATGTCTGATACTTCTATTTTTGAAGTTTTTATGTACACGATATACTTAAGAATTGTGGAGTTCTTGGTTTGATTCTGCCCTGCCATAGGAATGCAGCAACAGACACTGTCACTGCAGCGCTGAACGCTCCGTTACGTGGGACTATTGATCACTAAGAGAACACGAACAGTCAGAGGAGTACCCGTGGCATTCGGCAGCAGACTCCAGCGCGGAGTCGGTGAGCACCAGGCTGTACACCGAGGGCCTGTGCTGTTTGACAGGCGGGAAGCAGCAGTTGGCTTCCTGCTTGCTCATCTTGAATAGTCAGCATTGTGAATGGACGTAACCAGCAAAAAGTCTGGATGAGCACCGGTGGTGTTCGGAAAATGATGTGGGGAAAACGGTGCTATTAAAAATACTACCTTTTTTTTTTTTCCTCAAAAGGCATTGTGTTAAAAAATAGTCTGTTATCTCCTGTATTCACGGCACGTTCCACTCCAGTGGACTGGTTACAGAATGTTCCAATGTGTTATTTGTAAGAAATATTAGAACAGACACCTGAGCCTAGGTCAGGTAGTGGATTGGAAAACTTCCTTATGTGAGGAGAGCACAAGGGTTTTGTTTTTCCCTAGGGGAGAAGCCATACAAATGTGAACTCTGCGACAAAGGCTTTGCCCAGAAGTGCCAGCTAGTGTTCCACAGTCGGATGCATCACGGAGAAGAGAAGCCGTACAAATGTGATGTCTGCAACCTGCAGTTCGCGACATCCAGCAATCTGAAGATCCACGCCAGGTAGGCAAAAGTGAGACCCTGCAAATCCTTATCCATGTGTTTATTGAAACAGGGCAATTTCAGGGCGGTGGTGGAGTCACCATCCCTGGAGGCGTTTAAAGAACGAATAGATGTGGCGCTTGAGGATATGGTGTAGTGGTTAGAGAGATGATACGAGAAGGGTTGGACTTGATGACCCTGGAGGTCCTTTCCAACCGTAACGATTCTGTGATTCTGTGATTTACTCCAGTGTGAGCAAGAGTTACACATTCACATAATTTGGTCATTTCTACTCCTTTTCTCGTGGATCTTCTCTCGTGCTGGATACCAGGATAATTACGCCTGTGGACTTGCTCGTTAGGGAAGCAGTTTGTGATTTGCGAGTCTTAAAGCTGATAGGCAGGTATCCTTCTGGCAGGGATGTGGGGTTTGTCTTATACCGCTTGTAGCACCAAAGCGGAGAGAGTTCCTCGGCAGGAAGTGAATCAGAACAGTTCTCACTGTTCACTGTCTCTTTGCATTTTTTGGCAGGAGCAGGAATTTTGTTCCCTTGTTGGGAATCATAATTTTATCTTTCAGCACACCAGGATGCAAAACGTGCCGAGTTCTCGTGGCGCATGTAACACGTGCAGGGCCTGCAGCTCAGTTCAGCTGCTGTTGAAGTCACAGATGTGCCGATTCCATGAGCTGACAGACAGCGAATTTCACTCCGTGAGAAACTGTTCACTCCTAGCCAAACTCACAGTTAGTGCAGTGTTTTAATCCACACACCATTAGAACAAGGAACTTCGGGGATAAAGTTACCTACCCGTGGGCATCGCTTCCCTTCCTGCCAGGAGATGACTGACGCCTGTGTTCGTTCGCAGGAAGCACAGCGGCGAGAAGCCCTACGTGTGTGACCGCTGCGGCCAGCGCTTCGCTCAGGCCAGCACCCTCACCTACCACGTGCGTCGCCACACCGGGGAGAAACCTTACGTGTGTGACAGCTGCGGAAAAGCCTTTGCGGTCTCCAGCTCTCTCATCACCCACTCCCGAAAACATACAGGTGAGGGGAGACGGAGCCGGCCTGGCGAGGGAGGACGGGCTGCGGAGGAGTGCGCGATGGCCCCGAAATCTGTGGATTGGAACTTAGCTCCAGAATTGTCGTCCAGCTCCTTTCCCGTGGTTTTTCCCCTTTGACTCCAGTTTAGGGAGCTCTTTCTCCCCTTGGATGTTACCTCTGTTTCGTTTTGATCTGTTCTTTCTGTGCATTCTGGTTTATATATTGAAATAACAAACTTGTGTTTCCTCTAGGAGAGAAGCCATATATCTGTGGCATTTGTGAAAAGAGTTTTATTTCCTCTGGAGAGCTCAATAAACATTTTCGGTCCCACACAGGTCAGTTCCCAGACAGGCTGCTTCCTGCACTAGAAATAATATTCCACCTTTACCCTTTTGCCTTTAAAATACACCATCTGGTGCAGTACTTGGAAGTAGCAGTTTTGTAATTTACATATCTCTGTGTTAACATAATGTAAAGAAAATACCTGTTAATTTTTTTAATTGCCTTTTTCGGACCAGTACCTGTGTAACAGCATAGCTATTGATGTGTGATCATGGCTTTACTTCTAACGTTTGGGCTTTTTTGCTTTGCTTTTATCTATTATTCTGGAGATAATTTTATTCTGAGTATGGATACAAAGACAACAGAGTTACAGAGTTGTATTTTAAAACACAACATTGACATCCGTTATCCTACATTTTTAACCGTGTTTTCTTTCCATTTCAAGATTATTCTAACAGCCAAACCAATTTTTTTCAGGTGAAAGACCATTTATTTGTGAAATGTGTGGAAATTCTTACACAGACATAAAAAATCTTAAGAAGCACAAAACGAAAGTTCACACAGGTGAGTTCCTTGTGCAAAGAAAGGTTAAGAACCTACATGAACTGCTTTGCCTTGAGGGCCGAAGAGTTTGTTTGTTGTTGTTCATCCAGGCCTAACATTAGAAAATACAGATTTTTGCACAGTAGCTCTCTGTAGAGCTACCAGCACCTGCGTTAGAGGTACCCAAACCTTTTAAAGCGTGAAGCATGTGCTTTAAAGTAGATTCAAGACAAGTTTTCGAGCATTTGCATTGCTACAGCAAACACATGTTGAGCAACATAGAAGTGGATTTCTGCTGACAAGAATTTCTATGGGCGAATGTTTACTTTCTTGTCCTAGTAACTCATGAGAGCTTCACACAGAAGGAAGAGTCTTGAGGTTTAGGAAATTCTTTACCTCTTCCGAATATGCCAAAGGAGCGTGTCTTTAGGAGGGTGGTAACTGAGGTGAGCATCACATGCTGGTTACAGGAATTACTTTACATCCTGAAGGCACAAGTGCTTTTAATGTAACAGTAAAAGGTTTTTTATATATATATATATATATGCAGCCAATGTTAATCCAAGTCTGAGCTGGATTAGCAAACACAGGAGATCAGACAGCTGGCAAGATGTTCCCAGCTGCGAATACTGCTCTAAAAAGACTTTTCAAATACATTCAATTCCTACCTTAGATACTGGATTCTGGTGAGGAAGAAATTTGACATACATCACTTGCCGGTGGTACGAAGCACAGAGGTGTTCAGGTGTTCACCCTCTTTCAATACTGGCTGCATATGTCTCATTATCTGTCCGTCCTTAAGTCTATTAACCGTAATTCCTTTGCCTTTTTCATACAGAAAAAGGAGTAACAGGCGGCTGCGAATATCTGGATTGGGAGGGAGAGGGTGAGAAGACAAGGGTCATAGGCAGAGGCAGCTCTGAATGTCAGAAGCTTGAGAAGCCCCATTTAGGAAGGCCCCAGAAGCAGGGGTGGGGAGAGAGCACCAGGGAGCGTTGGGTCTCTGGTGAGGCTCCCCTGCAGTGCTGGGTCCAGCTCTGGAGTCCTCAGCACAACATAGACACGGACCTGTGGGAGCAGGTCTAGAGGAGGCCACAAAGATGATCAGGGGACTGGAACCCCTCTAATGTTAGGCCAGGCTGAGAGAGTTGGGGTTGTTCAGCCTGGAGAAGAGAAGGCTCCGGGGAGACCTTGCAGCCTTTCAGAACTTAAAGGGCGCCTGTAAGAAAGATGTGGGAACAGGCATTTTAGCAGGGCCTGTTGTGACAGGACAGGGTGTGACAGTTTTAAACTAAAACATGGAGATTTAGACTAGATAGAAGGAAGAAATTTTTTACAGTGAGAGTGGTGAGACCCTGGCCCAGCTTGCCCAGAGAGGTGGTGGCTGCCCCATCCCTGGAACCATTGCCGGTGAGGTTGGCCGGGGCTCTGAGCAACCTGCTCTAGTTGCAGATGTCCCTGCTCCCTGCAGGGGGGTTCGATTAGATGACCTCGAAAGGTCCTTTCCCACCCAAACCCTTCTGTGATTCTGTGATAAAGGATGTATTGTACCTTGCTATCTTAAGTTAAAAGAGGATGCTTGGATGTGACTATGGTTCTTGGGTTTTCTGGGGTGGACAATGTCAAGGAAATCTTCATAATTACATTTTTTCCAAAGCTCCTTTGTTCACTGTGACGTTAAGGATTTGTTACCTTCTGTGCCGTGTCAAGTGGCGATCAAGCTGGAATGCATCATCTGTTTAGTAGTTGTGCTGCAGGCAGCAGAGGATGTGATTCTTGGTGCTTATGTGGCATTTACAGCTCGTTCTGGCTTCACAGCACATTGACACCACAGATAGCCCAGCTGCCCTTTGACACACCAAGTGTTTGTTTTGACCATCAGTTGAAAGGGGATTTGCAGAATTTGCGCTTTTGAACATTTATTTATTTATATTTTTTCCCCCCCACCAGGATCTGAAACTTCCCCCGATTCTACTGCACTTGATAATTCTTTCAATGAACAAGAATCCATCCAGAGTCAGAAAAGCCCTTTGTCGGAGTCCATAGACGTGAAACCCTCCGAGATGTCATTGGCACTTCCTCTTCCCCTTGGGACTGAAGACCATCAGATGCTGCTGCCCGTGACGGGCAGTCAGTCTCCCTCATCAGAAACGTTACTGAGATCTGCCGTGACTGGCTATTCAGAACCTCAGTTTATTTTCTTGCAGCAGTTGTACTGATGGTGCAGAGCCACCGAGGTTGTTGGGGGCTGAGCTTGCGTAGGCTTGGTAAGACGAACAGAATCAAGCAGGCAGGCACACTTTTTGAGTTGGACTTGCTTTTTTTTTTTCCTCCGTGTAAAGACACTTGTCAATCATTTCCATTGTGCAGTGCTGTCTTTTTTGTTGAATTGTGCTAATCTACAATCAAACTTCTGTTTGCAGTCAACACTGATCTCCAGGAGATGATTCCTTTCCTGTAACACCTGCCTTAAGAATTCTCTGTTAAATGTGTTAATGTGTTTCGGAGATCTCCTCCCATGTCCCTGCTATCTGATGTGTCACAAAGTCATTTGAGAGCAGACGTTTTAAGCCATATTTGACAGTTTAAGAACATTAACCCAGACGTGTAAGGGGAAAATCATAATTTGAATGTACGTACAAGCTTGTACTCCTGCATTCCAAGGTGATGTAATGGTACACGATGGAAGGTAGGGCAGCGCTCAGCTGAGGTGCTTGCAGAGAATTACTGCTGTCTTCCAGAAGCAGCCGTCTTCGCTTGAAGTCTGACCAGCGGGAAAGAAAGTTTTGCATTTATTTTCCTGAGAAGGCAAGTAAAGGAGCGTTTTAATTTTTTTTTCTGCAATGTGGAAACTCAGAGCGTTCTGATGGTGTGGATACTACTGGGTGTTCTTTCCAACAAGTCACTTTTCCTTTTTTAAGTGAATCCAGCATTGTTGTATCTGATCCCCAGTTTATTTTTCACATCCCTAAAATGCCCAGGTTTTGGCACAAACAGCAACATTTGCTCCAAAGGAGAGTTGGAACGTGCACGTTGAGATGAAAAGATGCATTGACTTAATTGGGAGGCATGAATCATACCTTCCTCATCCTTGTTTTACACTAGTGCTAGACAGTAGGTACAAGAGGCAATAAATCCTGCCCTTCACTGTGAAATTAAGAAGTGATTGCTACCTGAGGGGGCAATAAGGAAGAACACAGCAGAGCAGACTGATTCTTCCAGGCGAGGGTTTGTCAGAGTCTGACTGACTTGTTTTAATTGAAGTATTTATGTATTGCTTTACCTCTTGCGTCACTTTTCCACAGTCACTGCACAAAACTGGTATCTCGCAAGACCCGTGTAAAGGTCTGTTTTACTGCTAGTAGTGTACATTTTTTAAAGCAACACTTTTAGTGTCTTGGTAGGGTCATTAGTTAAAGGCTAGTTGCAGTAGGAGTACTTCTATGCTCCATTTTGCCAGTTGGTGCCATTAACGTAATGTAAGCATTATTTAATCATCAAATAGTTATAATCCTGTACCAACAATGCATTTAAAGATACTATTTGTTGGTTATTTACTTGGTGCTAGCGTTTCATTTCCACTGATGCCTTGTGTCCAGACACTGATAAATAGAAGAGCATAGGCGATACCTCTGAACCGATTCTGTTCTACATGGAGTAATAATTAATCTTGCACCTTAATTAAACAGACTTGTGAAAAATTTCTTGGAGGATTTCGTTTAAATATTCTGCAAGTGGTCCCTCGACTCCTGAGCATGACTATAGATTATTTTCTTTCTCTTCCTACGTGTTTGTTCTTGTAAGAGACCTTTCGCTTCTTTGCGCTGATCATCTTAGTATGCGGCATGTTTAAAACTCGGCTCCCTGTTTTATGCTTCCATCGATGGCAGATTTGCCGATAAAGGGTACCGCGGCCAGCAAGGAGCGCGCCTGCGTTCAGCGGGAGCACGGTGAGTGCAGGCATCTCCAGCTCGCCCACTGGAGCGAACCATTGCCACGCCTGCCTGAGCTCTGTTTTCTTTGCTCACCTGTACTACAGCGTCTGAACAGCTGATGTCCTTCATAGCGTTGGCCAAGGATAACGGATCACGTTCTCTGATATTTCCTTTTTCTGTGTGTTTGGCATTTCCCCTTTTCCTGCCCCAGTCTCTCTTGTAGCTTCTGGTGCTGTTGAAGCACCTGAAGAATTCCTCAGCTTTGCCATTTAAGACCGAAGCACCGCAAAGGCTGGGATCTTGACTCTGTGTAAAAAACAAAACAAACCAAAACCCCCAAACTCTGTGGCCTGTCCTAAGACTCCTCTTCACTTTCTCTCTGTGAAAATAAAGGAGAAGTTTTGGGACAGACATATGCTTAGTCGTGAATACTGAAAAAACACCACCGTACAACTGCTAAATTTCATATTTAAACAGCTTTGGAAGATAAACTAACAATATGCTGCTGTTACCTGAGGAAATGTGTCTGAAGATTAACATATCTGGGATAAATGACCACAAGAGAGAACTAGCTCTGGAGAAGAAGAAAAAAAAAAAATTAAGAAATCATTACATTCCTACATAGAAGATGCATTCCATAACAATGTTTGTTTGGATGTTTTTATATTTCTAAAATTAGAGCTATTACTGTATTCTTAGATTTCAGACTTTTTTAAAAAATACAGTGCTTAGATTTATACAGGATTTGTTTAGATACTTATAACAGTAACACTTGCTTTCGTAGTCATTTAGTTTTCTTTATAGACAAGAAGATAATCATTATTTTTTACAAGACAACAATTTTAACCTTTCTTAATAGAATACACAGGCTTGTAGTTACATCTTGGAGCAATAATTTAGTGACCTGCACTCTTGAGTCCCCATCTGAGAGTCTTGATTTTATCCTCATCTTTTGTGAAGATATCTCAGCTGCTGAGGTATGATCTCTATGAAATGTATTCATTTACTAGAATATAGATTTTGAATATATATATATATATAAAAAAAATATTTGTAGGTGTGTTCAGGCTGGGTGCTGTAGGTGCTGCAGGTCTGTGCTGTACCTTTGGCCAATAGATGCAGGAATCAGCTGCAGATCCAGTTCCTAGGCTTAAGGATTCCGAGTTCATTTTGGAGGTACAAGGTTTGTAACAGTTGTGGTAACTTCTGTAAGGGAAACATGGCATCTTTTTAGGCAGGCTCCTTGAGACCTCCCTGCAAAAGGAAAGAGGGAGTTTTAATAATTCCGTTGACATCAACTGAAAGAAAATGACATGATTTGTCACATCGTTGTTTCAGTCAATTTTGCACTGAAGTTGGTGCAAGTTTTGCCTGAATATCGGCATCTAGAAATATCTGAATTGGCCACTCGGAAATGGCCAGTGGCTCCTTGGATGACACTTGCTTCCAAATTTGTGCCTACGTGTGGGCACAAAGCACAACAATTTCAGAAATGGCATGTTTCAAAAACACGTTCAAGCATGGACAAGTCCCACATTAAGGATTTCAGGGCTGTGATCGTGGAGAAGCTGTGCATAAGCCTTGCAGAATTCAATTCAGATAAGGACTAATAACTGATTTCTTTGCTTAAATTATTTTTGAAGTCTCTTTCATGTATATACAACTTTTCCTCTGTTATTTGTATATACCTCGACTCTCCATTTTATAATCCCCTGGGAAAGGAGGGAGTTGTACATATTTAGCCTGAAGTGGTTTATGTTAGGCTTTAATAAACTTGTTTTGTAATTTTTCCCTCACCTTGTGTCTCCTGTTTATAACTGCAAGGGGTAGCCACAGAAGGAGGAGGGAAGCAGGGGTCACCACGTCCTCTCTTCGGCAGCAAACGCACCCAGTTTTGCGTTGGAAGATATTTTGGGTCTGTTCAAACTAAATTAAACAATCATTCTAAATACAATTGAGTATAATGACACTTATATTCGGGGCTTTTTCCTCTTGTTTTGAGGAGTTTGGGGTGGGGTTTTGTGAGGGGGGTGTTTGTTTTGGGGAGGTTTTTTTTTACAGAGTGCTCTGAAGATTTACTGCTGAAGTAGATATTTATTGAATTTCTTGATCTGAATTTGTATCTTTACTCATTTTTACTAGATGGTTTAATTTTACAGAAGGTGGAATGGTGGCTGTCATTTTCCTTCCCTTTAAATTGGGGCAAAAATGCTGCCTTTCAGCAAGGTACTCCTGAGTTCTGGAAGCTAAATCAATAGTTTCCCAAGCAGGATTACACTTGCTTAGCTACTGGAATAACTTACTGGGAAAAACATGGCAAAAAACCCTAGCCTATGTACATCCTCTCATTCCAAAGAACACAAGAGCCATCTTTTAGGAATTTCAAGGTTTGTTTTTCAGAGAAAGGAAAGCAATAACTGCAGGCATAGGCCTCTTTAAGCACCACAGAGTTTTGCACGAATAACTATTTTAGTTTGCAGGAAGCTGTTTATAGAAAAATCAGCAGGGATTACTCTGCAGCCACTGGGACTGATGTGGTGATTTGATTCCCTTTTACCACAGCAGATTAATGAGTGTCAGTCACACAAGTAAATTAAGACTTAATTTAGACAATGAAGTTAGCCTGAACTTCATATGACGGACAAGGGAAAGAAAGATATATGGGAAAAAATATACCTTGGTCTGAATGTTGTAGTGGTCTTTCCAGCAGGAAGCTCTACCAGCAATGTCTCAGTACTGAGCACAGTTTCTTCAGACTATCACTCCAATCTGATAAACAGCAACACTCAGGAAAATAGCAACTTTAATAAGACAGGCTTATCTAATTACGTAGAAACTTTGTCATTTTCATAGCATGCAGATTCTTCTCAAACAATCGCGCTCAGTATATCCTCAACTTTTGTTCTCATTGCTCTCTTCCTGTTTAACAGCAGTTAAAATACAAGCTCCTCTCTAGAATTGGGTTTTCACAGCAGACTTTGTGCTTAACAAGCTGAGTCCAGGTTCTGAGGGCCCTGTGCTGCCCTGTGGAACAAACACGCCTGCTCTGTGGGCTCACCTCTAAGGCCTGTTACGATATCGAGTGCTTTTTGGAGCAACAGAGTCTGACTGATTTGTGTTTGAGGGCAGGGAAAAAGAAAAAAAACCAACCAGACACCACCTAACCTCCACGTACAACAGCTATCAGAACCACCTTGGTCACTTCATCCATATATGTCCCTGTTCCTGCACTGCCACTGTGATCCCACAGAACCCAAACATCAGCAGTTACAGCACAGCTTCTTAGGTATCCTTGTTGAAATCGCTTCCTTACCTTTTTTCCCCTCAAACTTCAGTCTTGTAGGTCTTTCGCCTGTGTGCACATATATTCACAGATTATTCTGTTCCTTTACAGGAATTTTTAACAGGCACGTTTAGAGATGCAGAAGATGACACCAGTGAAAGCCTTTGAGCCAACCTCTGTCCTGTTTGGTGACTTTTTCTATTGAGGAGCATAGATTTGGTCACTTCTATGGGTGAGCAGAGCAGATGGGAAAAGGAGATGAGCTGAGTGATTTCCAAACTTCTAC
The DNA here is from genome assembly GCA_033124195.1 of Coracias cyanogaster. NCBI lineage: Eukaryota > Metazoa > Chordata > Aves > Coraciiformes > Coraciidae > Coracias > Coracias cyanogaster. Next base: position 14,901 of record JAVSBS010021022.1, read on the forward strand.
AGAGTCTGTATCCAAACCATTACACCATGTTTAACTACCGTTATACACATATGTTATCTTATCCATGTGTAGGAGTTGCCACACGGCTGTAACAACAGAAAGCTTTTTCAATGGTTTTCAAGAGACAGGAAGAAATAATGACACCAGGTTCAGTGGTGTTTTTCATTTATAGTACAAGAGACATGTACATGCTGCAAGTGAATAAAAATGCCGTGTACATCCCACTAAGCTAGGTTCACCAGCTTTAAAGTTCCAGCATTGTAGTGGTTTAACTCTTAAGTTCATTTAACTTGGTTTTAAAAAAAGTCATTCTTGGAAGAAGATCAAAAGCGTGCAATTACTAAGTAAAAGGAGAGAGTATATAGAGCCCAGTAGCAACACATGGGTTTACCCAAACCTCTCAGCTTCAGCAGGAATCTTGCTCTACAGCGTATCCGATCTGCAGTCAAGGGAAGCTGTGGCCCAGCCGCAGTCCTGGGGGTAACTTTTTGTCGGTTGGATCTGCCTGGCTGTCCTCCAGCCTGTGGTGACGCAGTGACATCACCTGTGCGCTCTCCCTGCTGCATGGAAACCTGACTGCAGAGACCACAGCCCAGGAAGGGCAACGGCAGCTCTTCTGCAGCAGTCCTGTGGAGGAGGACCCTGTGGTCGTGATAGTCCATGCCCAGGCTCTGCAGCTGCTCTGGCCCAGCCCCTGCATGTTTTGTAAACGAGGAGCGCTTGGTAAAAATCCTGGTATGTGAAGGTCTTCTAAACAGAGCGGAGTAGTTCAGCTGCCTGGAGTTCAATTCATGCACCTGCACTGCTGGGTCCAAATTCCTCACGTGCCCTTGGTCAGTGACTGTTTTACTCCCCTCTGTGTCACTCTAGTGCGCTATGTCATGGTGAAAATGTTTTCCACTGAGCACATCATTTCACTAAATTTATCTGTCACTTAGGAGCCCTGGAACTACAGCTCATGGTGGTAAGGTGGAGGAGACAGCATGCGACAGAAACAACCACAGCAAAATTAACACATTTTCATATTAGTAGGCTCTTAATAGATCGGGCATCATTTAACAACAAAATTTAAGGTCATTGGTTCAATAGTTTATATCTAACACCACCTCAAGGGGGTTCAGATTCCTTCTAGACTAAAGACCCTGAAGAAAGAGTGTGCAGCAAGTCTGATATTGATATAGTCTATTTTACTCAAAACAGGAAGAGCTCAAGTGTTTGTGGGTGCATTGAGCCGCTACCTCGCTCACAGGTATTCTGAAACCGCTGCAATCGCCAGGCTGGCATTAGCATCTCTGTTCATCACCTCCCCACAGCTTGGTGTCCAGTAGTAATGCTTCTGGAGGCCATGGGAGAGCTCCGCAAGGTGAACGTGCCCGCCCACTTCATACGGTTCCACATCTGTGCAGTTCGGTTTCAGGCGGCCCATCTGAATTAATTCTGAGAATGCCTGAAATGAATAAAAGCAAGAACATGACATATAATTTCCACTTTTACTGCAGAAGGCTCTGCAAGAAAACACACAATAGGAAAGTACTTAATCATTTCAGTGTGCTGATGTCCAGCAAGTCTCATTACAGCACCACCCGATTATAATTATTTTTATAATCCCATAGTAAATCAGGTACCTTGTTCACTAATTGCTGTAGTCTTCTCAGTGATCCAAATTAGAACAAATAAACCCCAACCCTCTTAGAAGAGTTCAGAAGCAAGCACTTACCATACAGGTGGCTTCATCAAATTTGGTCCCCCAGATGTAAACATAGGAGAGTTCCGTGTTTGTTTTCATTGCATCTGAAAGAGCTACAAGTCCTTTGCCACTTATATTGCTGCTTACTACTGACAACCTAATAGAGAAAATAGTTACGCAAATGTGTGCAAAACCATGGGATTCCTATCTCTTACTTAAAACTAAGCGTTTATCTATGGTTTACTCTTACATTTTATCATTGTGTGTTATTATACATCACATATTTTATGTCTTTTATATGTGTAATTAATAATACAGTTATTTGTATTAAGACCAGTCCTACTCTAAAAACTTTTCCAGGTTGCTAAAGGCTGTTTGGGCTGTTGTACTATTTGTCAAGGCATTTCCCCAACCCATGCAGCCAGGTTGTTCACTTCGGTGTCCGTGACTTTCTGTGTGGTGGCCAGGTCTCAGCTCTAGCCTGCTTTGAAGCCCAAGCCTTGGCATTTATCCAGGCTAAGCTTTGATCTTTGTGGAGTGGCAGTTATTTTTATATTAGTGAACCTGGAAGGCTTTCAGAGGCACCTACCAGCCGCCACCTCCTCAGTCTGCTACTTAAAACTAATGGCTTCAGGTAACACCTTTGATCAGCTTTTACATCCTGCCGCGCAGGGTTTAACGCCGGCTACAAAATACACCCTGATGGAAAGATTACAGCTCCTTCGGGTTCACCCGGAAGCTAACTTCAACAGAGGATTTTCTTATGTGTGGAAGATCAGAATCAACAAATATAGTCCCTTATCCCTGCGTGGAATCTGATTAACTTAAAATTCTGAAGATGTACAGCTCTTGCTTGGTTTTTGCGTGCCACAGGGACCTAGGCTTCAGCGTGTGGGGAGAACTAACAAGGCCTAATTTCCTTCCCCCCCTATACCTCCCTTAGAGTGACTGCAAAAGCTGTGAAGCACATAGAAGATGAACCACCACAAAACAGATTTAAGCATCAACCCCCAAACCCCCAACATAAAGGAACAAGCCTGTGCCAGGCCACACAGTAATGGATACAAGGTGAAGAAGGGAAGTACCAGGGAAAGGGAGGAGATGAGTTATGAGCAGGCCTGGCAGCATGGGAAGGTGGGCTCGTGGCTCACCTCCATCACCTAGGATGTCTCTCAGGCCTTGGGGCATCTCACACAGCAGGAGGTGCCTGTGCTTAGCAAAGGAA
>JAVSBS010021025.1:7683-21035 GCA_033124195.1 Coracias cyanogaster
CACCCAAGTAAAGCCCAGTATCTACAAGTACCTTGGCTTTTTCAAGTACTGTCTGCTGCCCTGCAAAGCAGTTCTACAAAGGAAATAACCTGATCAACTGCCATGACTGATAGAGTTCTTCAGGTTTCCTTCTTCTTACAGCTATATTAATGCACTATAACAATTCACCTCCAGTCACTAGATCCCAAAACATTCACTGTTATTTGACTAACAACCACAGGCTTGCCTCAGTAATATTTGCAGAGTCACTTCCCTCCTTTCCTCCTTGAACATCAGCTGAGGTCATTTTTCCACTCTCAAGAAAAAACAAAACAACAACAACAAACCAATCCACCTACTCTTCACAAATATGGAATAAGGCAGGAATATTTGCAGAGTAACTTTCTGGTGCGTGCAATGAAAGCTGTTTGTGAATCTGCAACTCAGGCAACTGGGAAGCAGAATCAAACCACGGGACAGAGGACCCAACATGGTGGGTGGAGTGCTGCAGGAAGAGTCCTCAGAGCAGAGGTTCATGCAAACATTCACTTGCAAACCTTTCAAATAACTCTGGACAAACTTTTTTCATAGATTGTCTCTGTTTTTTCAGACAATTTGCCAAAAATTGCCCTAAATGCTGGCGAGACGTTAAGATTAAAAATCAATACAAAGGAAATGGTTGAGCTTTTTCTGAATATTCTATGTCCTCATTCAATGAATAAATAAGGTATTCTCTGAATATTCCCCCTCCAGATTAATAAACTAAATATTCTTAATTTAGAATGGTCACACAAATGTCTCAAATCCTGCAGCCTTTGATCACTCCCCCTTTCAATTTCTTTAAAAAAGAAGTGGACCAGGAACACACACTTGGTGGAATACTGTGAGACCCATAACTCTCAGGTGACTGCTCTAACTACCAGGCAATGGATTCATAATCACTCTGTAAATAATTAAATAGGCATTAAGTCTGGGAAAAAAGCACGAGAGCTTCAACAGACAAGAAAACAGGGAGACTTGTCCGAGAACGCTCTGTTCCTTAGTTCTCAGAGCAATCACTTGCAAGGTGGGAGAGTTGGGTTAGAGACTCAATTTTGAGTAAGATAAAGGTAGCAAGGTGTGAAATCAGACTCCTCATGCAAATGCTCTGGTCACTAGGAAGGATGCACTGATCAGATTCCTAATGCTGCAATTTCATACGTATTTCTATATGGCTCAGCAAAAGAAGCTAACATTTTTAGGTCTTCTCTGGTGGCAACTCAATGACATCAGCGTGGATGGGGCCAGCACCAACCTCTTGCCTCTGCCAGCTGGAGGCAAGGCAGTTTCTGGTCTATAAACAAGGCAACTATGTTAGTAAGATGTTGTGTTTCAAATTATAACTCCTGTAAACAGTCTGCAGAATAAGCATGTAGGCCAGTATATGCAAGCTGCATAAACATACCCACGGACACCTCTGAAGTGAGACAGCAGCCAACAGCAAACTAAACATGGCATCTGAAAGGCAAACACAGGAGCTAGAGTTCTTTTGTGGATTTAATCCCACGGGATATTTTTCACCCTAAGCCTCTTTGAGCCCATATGGAAGAGTGTGAAAACTGCTGTTGTAGCCTGAAAGTCTGTCCTCTCAGGCCTGAGCAGAGACCTCCCTTGTTACACAGAGGCCATCCTGCAACAACACAGAGCTACACTGAACTTGATGGTGGGCCACCAGCAAGACATGTGCTTGCTATCTGCTTGAACACTCCCTCTGCTGACCCTTCGCCTCTCTCACCAGTAACCCACTACTTTGTCAGTCAGGGGGGTACACAGCAATTACACTCTGGCTCCTATTTTCATTGATTGCCCTTTTGATACAAAAAAGGGGGTTTTCTTGTACGGTATTACCAAACCACTTATCAGGGATTGTCCAGAGAAGTTTCCCAGAGATGTTATGAAAGACAGGCAGAAGCTGCCAAGTAAATTTTACACACATTAGCTAATCGGTCTTTGGTGGTCAGAGTTATCCTTGCTCTGCCACCAGGCTCGCAGTACTGCATGCCTCATCGCAGACTAGTGCAACGCACATAAAATTCACCAGACTTTCTTTATAAATAGGAGCAGATTCATAAGGAAGAGCTCCGGTTTTCTGTATAGTGGATATAGCCAGCTGAAGCCACGCATAATTCAGTATTCACTTCCCCTTGCTCTTCTGTGTTACCACAATAATGTATTAAAACCTTGGCAGAAGACACCTGAAGCAGGAAGAAGTCTTAAAGGAGAGTTAGAGGAAAACAATAAAACCCCCAACTCCCACAGCTCATAACCCCTCAGGCCCAACAGAAACCTGAAAAAGTAACATTTTTATTCCACATTCCCAATTTATAAGTTCTGGTTTAAACAAGTTAGTTGACAGAGAGCTATCTGTCTAGACTCCAGTGAAGGTCAGTAGCTTCAGCCAGGTACAAGGAACAAGATGGTCCAAGATGCTCCTGGCTGCTTGCTTCTAATAAGGCCATCTGATCAAGTTTGCAAGGGGCAGCGTATTCCACCATCCCACAGGTAAAGCCAGCAGTGGGCATACTGCTTAAGAAGCATGAGATTTGACCCCCAGCTACAATATCATGGCATCAGAAGTGGCTGGCAATTAAAGGATTACAATACAGTTGATGATAATCCGATGAGCTCAGCTGCAGATGCACACAGACAGTTCATAGCAAGTTGCTGGGGAAGGAGCCATGCTGGGTGTGCACGGCAGCACTCACGGCCACCAGGCTCCTCCACAGCACCCTGGGAGGAGAGAAGCCACCAGAAGGTGGGCATCTGCTACCTGCACTGGGCTCCTTCACCTCTTCTGCACTTCTCCCACTCTGCACGTGGTTGTGACTTCAATGCAAGGGTATCTGAGGATATTAACACTTTTGTTCTATTTTCTGTCATGATATTAAGAATCTCACTAATTTTATGCACAGTTACTTGGAAATTAGAAAAGCGCAAATACATGAAGGCAGCCTTAAAAAAAGGCATATAATGTGCACAAGTTATTACATTGGGTCCTAACCTCAAGTAGTCTGTTGGGCAGCAAAGACAGCATATTTGTCAAGTTCTTAAACTTCAATCAAGTTCTTAAACATACCAGTTATCCCCTTGCAACACAAAACAGACAAGCCAGCTTTCCATTACACAGCTGGTTCTTCATGGAGCCAGTATTATATATGCCAAGAATGCAGAGACCCCAGTTTGCCATATACACATGGCACCTATGAACAAGGGTTTATACACTTCCATTTCTGCTAATCATCAAATTAGTGACTTGCAAGAGGAAGAACATGCTGTGCCATCTAAACACTTCCAACAACCTTGGAGTGTTAAGTATCCTATAATAAGGGTGAGAACTTCTTTCTTTTTAGTATACCTTTTGAATGTCTGCATAAATACTGACAAAGGAGTGCCTATCAACTTAGTCACGGTGTGTTTTGGTACAGAGGCTTGCACTGCAGCATATCTAGCAAGCAAGGAGAACAATGACTAGAGGCACTGGACAGCTGACATAGTGCCATGAACTACCAAGAATATAAAACTTTAAGGAAAGGGACTGTGTAGATCAAAATCCAGTCTTCTGTTACCAGAGACAATTCTATCTTACAATCTTTCCTAAAAGATTATTTACTGTACAGTTTATAATGAAAGAGTAAGGTTGGGGTTGGTTTAGCAGAAAAAACAGAGTAATTTATCTTCTTGTTCTATAATACTAAAAAATGAAGTAAATAATTAACTGACTTGTAACCTTTTCAAGTTCTCTATTACTTTTTAAAGCAGTAACTTCACTGTTGAGTTAAAAGTTTTGGTTCAGATGCCTGCTCATCTTCATACTCAATTAACACTTATTTTAACTTGCCTTTGACCTAACGTTTTAAGATTTTATCCTCTCTTCTCTTAAAAGAGCCAGAGAGGAAAAGCAGAGAACAGCAAGGTTTGAAAGAAGGCAGGTTGTTGAAAGAACAGAGCCAAACAAGAGCTATCACTGAATTGTATTAGACTTCTACTGTACTCTGTAAACATAAGCAGATTCCTCTGATTTTCAGGAAGCACATACTCTGGAACCCGCTAGAACAGTGGAGACTGGTTTCTTTTAAGATATGAAGGAATGTACACTGGAAAGTGAAATGGGATCTGCACATCTCCTTATTTAGCTTAACAGGCAGACAGAGCAAAGCCAAAAGCGTGGACCACGCCACTTCCGATACCTTGCAAGAAACAAGTCAAAGCAGCATCTTAAAGACTCCCAACACAAGACAGCACCAACAAGCTGCCAGCAGATCCTACACGCGCAGTAATTTAGGTGAGTAAGCACTGAGTCACTCAAGGAGTCCGGACAGTGCATTCACAAAAATCTGCAGCAGCCAGTGACATTTCCCACAACAGCTAATTATGTAAAGGGTTACCATCATTACTTCCTGGAAGTCATCATCCGGTAAGTCAGCTGCATTTGCTTTTTATTCCCATTATAGTTAACAAGAATACTATGCCATAAGTGTTCTAATTATACTTTTTGTAACTTCTATTGCACAATAAAAAGTACAATTTTATGTCTAGCATGTTTTGGTTACTATGCTAATGGAGTTCTCTTGCAGGCTTGTCAGCACTTCTACATCTATAATGGGAAGCCTCAGGAGGTTGCAGCCGAAACTCAAACAAGTTTTATGGGTCAGTAACAGATAATGTAACAAAGTTAATAGGGATATTCTAACAGATTAATCCATGATCACACTCCTAAGCAAGTTCTACTGAAACTTTTTCTAGAAAAATGATAGACAAAGAAAAGCTCACCACTCTAATTACAAGCAACCCCTCAGATGCTATGATCAAGGCAAATACAGATCAAGTATCCACACACCGTTGGAGTGACTTCCTTAAAAACAGATCAACTGCCCTGTCCTGCACTGGATAGAGGTAAAAGTTAATGACACAGGTCATCCTTAACTCATTTCACAGATATGATTGCTACAGAGTCAAATCATAAAGCACACACTTACTCCACAGAATTTTGTGAAAGCATTTAGTGGGTTTGCTGGTGTTTGTTTCCCAGAGATTTTTCTGACATTGCAGGGCTGGGCCCTTTTCTTGCCCATATGTTTCAAGTGAAAGGCTAGAAAAGCACCTTCTATTGCTACCTGCAATACCTACCTCCTTAACAGAGCTGGGATTATTTTATTGTGCCAACCATGAACTAAAACAAGTGTTTCCTTCCTATAGAGAAGATAACTGTTCATTATATCGTCTGCACTCACTGACTAGCAGAAGAGCAATACAAAATCATGACCATGCCCACATGCAAGCCAGTTCTTGGAAACAGATCATTAGATTTGCTTGGGGTTATTTAAAAAACATTCTTCATTTTCCACATAGAGATTCCATCTCAGTCTCAGGATTTATCAAATGGTCACCTCCAGGTAAAATCCCGGTTTCCAGTGGGTTGTATGACGCAAAATTTAATACTGCATCTTGCAATTCATACAAGCATATGCCTGAGAAACGGTGACATGAACAGAAGAGAGGGAAGGGGCTATTGAATAAATTTTCCTTGTTCGGTTACTAAGCTGGAGCTAACAGAAAATGGCTTGAGAATACCAGCGTTGCACCTGGACAAGATGGATTAGCGGGCAGAGCATAATAAAATGTATTATCCACCTTTAGCCTACCAGGTGGCTATAACTGACTTATGACACACTTCTGTGCCTACCAGAAGATAACTGCCACAAGTTGCAGAGAACAGTAGGTTTCTGAGGAAGTGGTGCCTCAGGATTACTGCTCCCATTACCACAGATCGAAGTGAATTGTTTGTCTTGGAGACTCCCACAGGACCAAGCCACCACACAAACTGCCCAACAGCCTGCAGTTGTTTGAGTCTTGGAAACAAAGGAAAAAGAGCAGTGATAACCAACTCTTTTGGTTTTGGCGTCTGATATAGTGTTCGTAATGTAAAACATGCAGCAAGCAGTCTTCCTGTGCAGACAGCTCTGCCTCTTACCCAGGAGATGGTCCCACGCTCTCAGCAATGGCTCTCAGTGCTTCATCCCAAGTACCTGCTACTGCACAGCCCACCAGCCTCATCGTACACAAGCCATGATGCCAGCCATTGCGCCTTCAACCACTGCCTCCAGCTTTCAGCCACTGCTCTTCCTCTGCATTCATACATACATACATCATATATATCCCCACATCTCTTGAACCTCAGGGTGTTTGGCACAGTGCCCAGGAGACAAGAAGTGGGGAAGGAAAAGACAACATAACTTCAGGCAGAACAGGCTATTCATGACTCACAGCTCCCAGACTGACCAGCACAGACCAAGGTCAGCCAGCCTTGCCTCAGAGAGGGCCAGCACTTGATTGGATCAGCCCAGAGAGCAGAGAGCACAGAGGGGGTCCCAGGAAGGTCGGGTCAGGAACTGGCAAGGTGGGAGAAGCCAGTTGCAGAGAAAATGCTGCCATGAGACCAAAACCTGCAGGAAGCAGAGTGGAGCGCAAGGAGCCCTGATACACATTTAGACTAATCGCTCACACACAAAAACAACCCCTCCCCACTCTAAAGCCTATTTTGCTCCGGGAAAGCCAAGCAGTAAGAGTAGATTAGACTCTAATAGGGATTAATACAAGTTAAAGGTAGCAGTGATTTCCACTAGGGAGACCAGAAGGGTTAGACGTAGGATAGTATGACAGCTAGATGTAGCAGGGGCTTGAGAAAAAAAGGTAAAAGGGAAGAACAAGCACCACAGGAGCTTCCACTGACACCTGCCTGGCTCCATTTGTGCTCTCCTCCATGCTCAGCCCTGTCCAAATCAGAGATTAGACCTGCTGCACTGTCAAGTCATGGTCAGCGATTTCTAATAGGCTGTGTGATGGTCAGCAGGGGATTTCTTATCCAGTCTCAACAGCACTGACCCACTTTTTTCCAGTGCTACCATCCATCACTTCTGACTGACAAGTAGACCAGTTTCCACAAAAGGCAAAACCTAACCCAAGTGAAGTTTGAGGCAGAAAAATCAGATGAAATTCGGATCCCATTTTGTCTTACTGCAGCCATTTCAAAGCTGTAAGTTTAATTTTGTTAGCAACTAGGACTTCAGTTCATAAAAAAGTGACCAATAAAAGATAATGGCAGGAAATTAAATGAACCTTAGCATGATTTATTTAGAGCATTGCTCTGCAACAGCAAAACTGCACAGAAAGTATGCTTGGAAAGGAAAAAAAAACCCAAAGAAGTGATCATAAAAGCATCCAAACTGCTTCAGAGTCAGAGGGAAGTTAAAGCTTTCTTAGAGACTAACAAAAAACCACAGATATACACATTAAGTATGCATTATGATTGCCATGCTGCCAGAAAGAAACACCGGTCAGACAATCCACTCATTGCTCACCCTTTCAAGTGTGCTATAGCAATTAGGACTTTATTCCCCTTCAAATTCAAGTAAAATAATAAATGTAGTTTTACTTCAGTGCTGGGAGATGCTAGCTGCAGTGTGTGGTCAATCAAGGAAAAAACTCTACTTTCCTGACTATTGGCCGTATTTTCAACAAGGTACCAAGAAGAGACATTTATTTTCCTTTAATTGTATAGAAAGACTAAAAGGCCCAAACCTCTTGAAGTTCCTCTAGAAGTAGGCTTTTGTAGGGCTCCCCTGGCTCCCCAAATAATTTGGTGCACAGGAATGAACTAAAACAAGTTCCTTAGTTTTCATTCCAAGAAAGCTGCTAGAAGAGTAAAAGTACTGAATATATAGGTTAAAAAGAAAGACAGTTCAGTTTATGACTGAATAATCTAAACCTGCAGATACCCCTTGCAGCTACACTGCAAACTACAAACTCATTACCATTTACCTGGACAGTTGAAGTTTGTACTCTGAAGGGAAAGATCAGAGAGCAAGAATAAAGTAGTGGGGGAAAAAAGGTAAGGAACTATCCTTCATTAGCCTGTCTTCTGAACAATATGTAACTCAAGTTGAAAAACAGCATGGAGAACAATATCCTTTCTGTGTAAAGCAAAACTCCCTGTAGTCAAGTGCTTTGATCAGAAAAATTTCTACTGAACCACACTTGATAAACTTGAATGTTGGAAACTGGCATCTATTCACCAGAATTTTTCAAACTAAAACTTGAGAATTCTGGCATCATCCAAGAAACCACATTTTTCATTAAGAAGATTTTTTTCAAAAGAATTATCTGGTAAGTTTACTAAAATGTCAACCCAATTTGTATTGCAGAACTCAGCCTTTCCTCAGAGAGGCTTTTGTTATTGTTTTAATTCTAGATTGTTTTAATCTGAAGTAAATTGAAATTAAGTTTCACAAATTAGAATTTTCATTTTCCATAAAAATTAATCAGGCAATGTAATACAGAGTGCTAACAAGTTGTTTCTCATGAAAAATAGAAGTATTTTGTTCTGAAGAAGACCATGCAAATACTGATCTTAGGGAAGTGTATCCCTTCTCAATGCTGCTTTTGGGTTGTTTTTTTCCACTCAGTCACTTCAAGCTGGAAAATGAAGGTGGAAAAAGGAAGCACCTAAGCAGCTCTGTGCTCAGTCCTTTTCAGTTGGAGATGCAGTTGCTGAGGAAGACCAAGAGACTTATCTGAAGGCTACTGAGCAGCATCCCTGAATCTCTGCTATACTCTAAATTTCTTCTCCAGAGGGATAAATTTCTGAAGTGAGCCAGGTATTCAAGATCTCACTAGCTCACCCTTCACTGTGGACTGCTCAGTAACTTTATCAACAGACACTATGTTATCAGCAGCACCAAGGAGCAGCTGATCCTCAGAATACAAAAGGTAGGATAATAACAGGTTACTACAGTCAATTGAGCTTTGAAGTGAGGAATGCTATGTATAAATCAAAGCAGGGTCATGTATCAGAAAGTTAATACTCAACTCCTAACTATACCACCAGTCTGTTGCTCATTTAAACAGGATTCCCTCCACTTTCTAGCTCTAGTCATATCCCCCAACCCCAGCTGCAAGGTTGGAAACCAGCTCTAATGACTTCAGAAGGCCTAGAAAATTATCACATTCTTCAGGAAAAAACCCACATAAAAGTGATAGTCTGGATGATCAGGGATATTTTAAGAAATGATTTTACTCAGTAATCCAATACAGTCTGCAGAAAGTCTACCAGGTACATTGCCCAAGCCATTTCAATAATAATATAAATTGTTCCTCAGAACTGAAAAAATGTTCTTGAATAAACAAGCTCTTGATGCCTTTCCTAAAGCTTCTGAATTAGAAAGGGAAACATTGCTGAGAAGTAGGTGCTTCAGCAAAACTATCAAGAAGGTCATACTCAAGTGTATCAAGACAGCTCCCCTGCAATGAGTAAGAGTTACAGAACCAAGCAATACTTGCCATGCGCCTTTTACGTCTACAAATTAAGGTACCTATGTCGTCATAATATCCTTACATCCCCCAAAACAATGGGTGTAGGTATCCATCTAGACAGATCTAACTTCAGCATTAAGACATCCTTAGTAAATATCCTTCTGCTTCCTATATGATGTGCAGTGAAGTGAACACAATTCCTTTACTGCTGCAACTGGGATAGTTCATGACAAAAGTTGGGCTGAAGAACAAGGATGTTGCAAAAAAAAAAAAAAAAGGGCAATAAGGTGCCCAACAAATTAGAAATACCTTGTCCACTTCAGCTTGACAAACAGGTAACATTTGCACACTTTCTAATGTTCCTGTATGATCTCCACTGAAGCATCAGCCAATCTACCGATACTGCTAAAAGCCCAAAGAGAAGATGTCAGTTTACACCATTCAGGAACCAGGCAGAATAATTAACATCTGTTACTGTTTCCTATTTGAGGAGTTAAGAGCAGAAAAGCTATGTGAAGAATGGCACTGTTAAATCCTCATTTCCAAATATGGCACCATATACATACCTTACAGGCCATGTACATTAGAGGCCCCTCTTTCTTCGGTATCAATACTCGGACATCTTACAACAGGATTGACAAACGCACCCAGCAGTAGTATGGTTTCTGAATTGCTAACGCTGGTGTTCAGCATGCTGGGCTCAATGCAATCTCCTAACAAAGTAAGGGATATATGGGGTGTTACACTCCTCTGCACGCACCTGTCCAGAGGACCTCAAATGGCCAGTTTGCTGCCAAATTGTCCACATCCTTCTGGCAACTAAACATGTCAGCAGTGAGAAATCAGCTAGCCATTGTGAACACCAGAAATCAAAGGCAGCAAAAGCGTTTTGGCCACACCCTTTCTCCTATTATAATGTATGAAATTCCAGGTAGTATATTGGGACCTGCCTTTCCTGCATTTACATTCCCTTAAAGTTACCTTCCTGGCTAATCAGGACTGATTCCTTAGTCCTTTAACCCCTCAGTATCAAAAATATTTTTGAGGTATCACACAATGGTACTACTACTTTGTTATAGTATCATTGAGCTTGCATCAAGCAGAATTATGTCTTAGTACAGTTTTTACCACCTGAAATATAATTGCAATGATGCTGGTTAAAGAAAAAGCATCTCTGGCTACCATTTCTAGCCCAGTATACTTTTTCAAACAGCTGCTAACCAACAATTCACGCGAGACAGTTGGGACCAGCCTGTACACACCCCAGACCACCACAAAGGCGCAAAGGAAGTAAAAATTCCTACTATGCCATGTTTACAAATGCCACCTCTCTCGGCAATTATGACGGGGGCACCATGACACCAAAGAAGAGACAAGTTATCAGTGATGCTTTTTACTTTAATCTTTGTTGTTTATGAAATGATCTTACATGGCTGTAGGGCACGGTAGTTTTTTCTTCATTATTCAAAAGAAAAGAACAGCTAATGTAGCAACTAGCTGTAGTTAATCAAAGACTGAGCCCATAGAGCCCGTAACAATCGTGTTAGGAGGCGGCAAACAACAGTCTGCACACTCTGCAAAGAGCTTAAGATCTTGAACATTTTTTCTGCTTAGTGATCAAGACAAATCTGCACCATCTCCACAGAGAGGCAGAAGCACCAATTCTCCAAGGGCTCAATGGCAGTGAATCCACCAGCTGTAAGAGAGCTCTCTCAGCCCTGCCCATGTCTAACAGACACTTGAAGCATGGCCTACCTACCAGCACAGAGAAGACCCCTCACTGCCCACCTATCTGGCAAGTCTCTTATTTTAAGCCTAAATCCCTTCCTGGACCCAAAAAGACTTTAATTGGTGAGAGGTATTTTTCACAGTAAGTTAAGCTTAGCAGGAAAACTCAAGAACTACCTCTTTTCCTTTTAAGAGGAAAAAAAAAACCCCAACAAAGCTACAATAATTGTCTTGAAAATTTGATCTCGTGGGATCAAACAAGAAGAGAAAATACCATGCAATTACAGAAAGTCAACAAATCTTTGAACAGCTGAGGAATGGTTCGCCCCACCCCGTTTCAGACACCTTGGTTTGACTGTCCACAGCTCTTGCCTGCTTGGGGCAGGAAGGCTCCTGAACCACACCGACCTCCGTGGGGACACGCTCTGGCTCTGCACATCGCAGACCACGGGCAGCACTGAGGAGGGTCCACACCAGGTACATAAAGAACACACCCACATCATTTTAATAAACAGAGTTCAGGTGTCACCTAGCTTTTTAAACGCTGTATTTCAGGTTCGCCTCCATCCTCGAAGCATGGACTTATTGCAACTTGTGTATTATGCAACATACTCCCCGACAGCACCCAGAAGCAAAGGATGTGCACCAAGACACCCACACCCCACCACCCATGCTGCTACTTTCCCCATCATCTGCTCCACCCAAGACCCTGGCAGAAGGGAAAGGACAAGTGAGGAAACTCGAGGGTCTGGAAGCACCGGTGGCTCACGCCAGGGTCTGCCCGTGCTGTCCTTGGCACAATAGTTGGATGCGATACAGCCGGGCGATGCGAGGCTGAAATACTTCCTGGGATGGCTGAAAGGGCTCATTCAATAATCAAAGGATAAATTCTTTATTAGCCATCTTCTGCAGCCCAACACAGAAACTACAACCCTGAGGGGAGGGTGGGGGACACCAGCCATGTGCCTTAAGAGCGAGCCATGCCTTACTATTGTCTCTCGCCTCAGTTTAACTGCCAAGCCGTCTTTCTTTTTTGTTTTTCTTTTTAATCTTATTTTATCCCCTCCTCAGCGTTACCGAAGTGGGTGAAGGCGCTCCGCCGGGGCCAGGCACACCGGACACCCGCCGCAGCCGCCGCCTGGCCCCTCGCACAAACCGGCGCCGCTCGGGGTGCGGGGGGAGCGGCCGCCGCCCCCTCCCCTCCTCTCCCCTCCCCGCTCCCCTCCGCCGCCGACCCGAAGTTCGGGCAACAAGGACCGGGGGTGGCGGCGGGGCCGGCCCCGGCCCTGGCCCTGTCCCGCAGCCCGGGGGCAGGGGCCGGGCGGGCGGCCCGCCTGCCGCGGGGGCTCCTCCGCCGCCGCCCCCCGCGCTTACCTTTCACTTGACTTTCATACTCCGCTATAATCTCTTTGTCCTTTTTGAATCTGCTCGGGGTTGACATTATCCACTTGCTTCTTCCGCTTCTCTCCCTTCTTCTCCTTGTTTCTGATGATTATTATTTATTTTTTTTTTTAATTAAGATTTTTCTGGAGGGGCTCCCAAGTTGTGCCAGACGGCCACAAGCCCGGGCGGGCCCCGCGGGGAGCGCCGCCGGCACCGGAGGCGTGGGGGGGGGCGGGGGACAGCGGCGATCAGACTAAACCCGGCGCGGGCACCATCGCCTCCAGGCACCGCCGCCGGCAGCAACGCGGTCCGCGGCCCGGGGCCGCCGCAGGGCGGGGCGGCGGAGGAGCTGCCGCGGGCGGCGGGGCACCCGCTCGCTCCCACTAGGCGAGGGCGGGGGCCCGGCGGCTGCGCCCCACCATTGTTATCGCTCCGCACGCAGCCGGGAGAAGGGAAGGGAAGCAGGGAGCGGGCAGAAGGCCGGAGCCAGGCGACCGCGCTCGGCCCGTACGCCGGAGGCACTAGTTACTCTCGTCGCTCGCCTGGGTGGGGACTCGGGGCCGGCGCCCCGCCGTGACTAACCCCGGGCGGCAGCGCCGAGGCGCATGTCCCAGCCCCGCAGCCCGAGCAGCGGCCGGCGCGGGGCGGCACCCCCGCCGCGCCCTGGAGAGGTGTCTCCGGGAATAAACTTCTCCCCGCCCTCCCGCCGCTCTCTCCTCCCTTCCTGCCTCCCCGCCCGCCTCCACTCCTCGCTCGCCTCGTCCCCGGTGGCGCCCGCTCCGCCTCCTCCCCCCCCTGCCGGCAGCCGGGGCGGGAGCGTGGCCACCGCCCACCGCCGCGCCGCGGCCCGGGCCCACGGGCCCTGCCGCCCGCCTCCCCCGGCTACCCCACGGCGGGAGGCCTAGCAGGCCCGG
>JAVSBS010021026.1:0-20896 GCA_033124195.1 Coracias cyanogaster
CCCGGTACAGCCCTGCACAGCCCGGTACAGCCCGGCGCAGCCCGGTGCAGCCCGGTGGCCGGACCGCGCCGCGCAGGCGCGCTGCCTCTGCCCCGCCGCCGCTCCCCGGGTCCTAGCGCTGTCCCCGCTCCCGCCGCCGCCCCCGCGGTGCCTCGGCCGCTACGTCGCGTACTCCTTTACCGGTGCCGGGAGAGTGGTCTCTGCTCCGGGCCCCCCGGCTCCCGCGCTACTCGCGTCCCCGGTAGCCGGCCGCCCTCTCGGCGGCTCCACCGGCGCGCTGGGGATGCCCTGCGGGAAGCGCTGGGTTTCCTGGAGCTGCCCCGCAGCCGGTCTGAGCGACCCTCTGTGGCACTGCTCGAGCCCGTCACGGCTCTTCCCGTCGCTCGTGGGCTGGGCTCGCTGAAGGGCAGAATTCAAGATCTCCCCGGGCATAAACTCCTCACTTCTCGAGCAGTGAAACCGGGGGTTTGCGTTCCCAGCCACATCGCACCTTCATACGGCCCCACACACCTGCTCCATTTCCCCATCTTTTCTTCTACTTTTCCCACTGTTTCTTGTTTCTTCCCTAACACCCGAGTTAGTAGGAGACTACAATTATGTTCATGCTGTTTATTCTTTTTTATTCTAGTTAATTCACCAAGAATGCCGAGGGAAGTTTCACATCTACAAAAAGACGGGTTCCTGCCCTGTGAGGAGCTTGAAGGACAGCATGGAGGTGGTTGTGTGCGAGGGAACTAACAGAGGTATGTAGACATTCTGTATTTTGATTTATTTACTGCCAGTATCTCAGGAGAAGAGCCTGGAAAGCGGAGCCATTGTGGATGATCATAGAAGGTCATGTCACAGCGAGGCAGAGAGACATGTGATTGAAGGGTATACAGCTGAAGAATGCTGCTGGAGCGCAGAAGTAGTAGGGACAACATGGTGCTCAGCAGGAGAGGGTGTACTGGGGGAATGCAGTTAGGGTGAGCCTTGAAGGAGCACAGAGATTTGGGATATGCAGTTGAAGAACAAGTGGAGAGCAGCCAAGGAGCAAGCGATGCGGCCAGGTTTGTGAGAGGTCGTTTGGTCATCACAGCTTCCTTGGGTTGCAAAGGAGCACTGCGTGTTTGGGATGCAGAGAACTTTGCAGTAGTTTGCAGTAGGATATACCAGAGAGGCCTAAACAGCAGATTTGTCTGTAAAAATGATAACAGATTGGTCTTGAAGCTGGATACTATTTGTTTGTGACTTGTGGGACAAGGGAGGGAAGATAGCGGAAATGGGAGGCACATGACTGCCGTCAGCATTGAACGGGAATAGGGAAAGCGAGGCTAAACCAAGGCAAACCTGCACTTCAGCTAGCATAAACTGATGACAACATCTCCAGGAAGAGGTGCCAGACAGCCACCTGAGCATTGAGATGGAACAGAGGCAGAAAGGTTGATGACAGAGGGAGAAATCTGAGAATCACAAGCACAGAAATGCTATCTAAAAATCCTTGGGAAATGCCAGATGGAGGGTACAAAGGGAGAAGGCAGCAGGTTTGTGACCCCAAGCCTGGCTTTAAGAAAGGAAAAGAGGATGATGACTCAGTGACAGAAATAATACAAATGACACTTATTTGGTAATCATAGTAAGTCACTACTTTTGATCATAATCAATCTGGGGATCAATGGGCAAGCACCATAGGGTAGGTTCTGAGAGTTACAAAGGCCGAGGAAGGCAAGTGACCCAGGAAAGAGGTGTAAGGACCTGTGAATCCTAGGCCAGTGGGACCTTCTGGTCACATCCACAGCTGTAGAGGTTCTTTCTCAAGTTGTTAGCTCCTGCCTTCCACGTTACCTTACCCTACATCAGTGATTCCTCTTTAGGAATTTCAGTGCTGAGATCTAAGGTGGGGATGAAAGGGATATCTTACAGCGTCTGTCACTTCAGTTCCCTTTCTTATCTGTGTGTCTGCAGGAAGGTGGTACAGGACCTTAGAAGTCATCTGAAAGTACATGTTGAAAACTAGAAAGCTTGTTTAAAGATAGTTTTCATGGACTCAGGTGGAGAGGCCACGCTTAAGTGACCTGCGAGGTTTCTTTGAAGATACCAAAGCTGTAACTGATAAAGGAGCCTTGGTAGACATGGAAGAGTTGAATGTTTCAAAAAGACATGTGAAAGGGCCCCAAATCAGAGATTGATGGGCAAGCAGGAGCTGTAAGATCTGGAGCACGATAGCAGATGAAATGGGAAGCTCTCTTAGAAATATAAATTGGAACATGAAATTTATACATTATTTCGATGTGGAAAATGAAAGCTAACATCACCTTTGAAGCTTATATTGATGTTTGAGAGGGAAAGTATTAGAAAATAATATATTTATTAAACAAGGATCATGGCACAGAATAAATAGTGTATTATGACAGAAAGACTTTGCCTTGCATTGTAGATTATAGTATGGTTTACATTTGTTTAATTAGTGCTGGTTGATGACTACCAGATAGGTAATGACTGATTTACACACAATAAATGTTTTAAGTGAGTCCAGCAGATGCTGTGTATCAGCAAAGTTTTTCTGTAAGCCTGCCATATAGTGATGTAAAATTCTGGTTTAATTTTAAAAAATAATTTTCCTTAATTGGAAATATTTGGACTATGATAGACAAACAAAATAATTTTCAAAGATCTAATCTGTGGACAAAAAACTTCCACAGAAGTTTAGTTAATCCCAAACTGTATAGTGGCACTTCTACTCCCCTAGTCCCACTGAAAAATAACTATATGGTAACTATCTTTTATTCTGGTTTATATTTGACATCTTTAAAGATTCTTTTTCGCTGCAGAATAACTGCTTATGCAGACTTGATATCTCAAACTAGAAGCTTCCATCTTCAGGTGCTGGGATGCTGAAGGCTCTCCCCTTGCTCTGCAGAGACTTCCTAGGCTATAATGAGATTCTATAATCCCCGGTGCACATGACATCAACATACAAATGAATTTATCATAGGCAGACATATCCACCTGCAGTCTTCGCCGTTTCAGAATCACCATGTGTCTCCTCTGTGCCTTTAGAGACGCTGCAGTCATTTGCAGAAGCAGGATCATGCATTTAGTCACTTGTCCAGCACCATTGACTTCAGTGGAGTTAAAGAATGAATGGAATGAAATGAAAGAATGTGTGAAAGTTTAGGTCCTTTATCAGAGAACCGAGAGCAGTCCTCTGGGTTCTTCCTGCAGTGTGTCTTCTCTGCTATGGAAAGAGAAGTTGGGCAGGGAGAACTTTATGTGAAGGTGGATGCGTAAGTCCAGGAACTGGCTAGTTTTTCCATGATCTCTCTTATCATTTTAAGTTAAATTACTAATTAACCTTCCTAAGTTTTACTTGCTAAAAAGAACTAAACCAACTTGAATAGTTCTGGGAGACCTCTGTGGGAGATGTGAAGTTGGTAGGTTGTTTAAATAGTTCACAGTCTGTTTGAAAAGGGATTTTGGTACAACAGCAGCAGGTAATCTTATCAGAAATTCTTAAAATGAATTAAAAGGTATTAGCCCTGGAATTAAATTTTGTTTTCCAAGCTGATTCTCACAAATGGCAAGAGATTTTGAACATCATCTACCTCGAGATGGGACTGACCAAAACCTGGTACAAGTGGGCAAAATACGCCATGGAGTTTAGAAAGACCTTTCTAAAGGCCTCCCTTTTGGGAGCCTTCTGAGAGGCCAGAGTTGCACGGCTCCTACTCGGGAGAGTATACATGCGCTTTGAACAGCCCTGTTAATGTCATTGGGTCTACTTACAACCTTAGTTGTTCTTCCAAATCAATTTTTTTAATTGTAACAGTGGAAGAATAGCTTTAAGCCATGGATCTGTTTTAGTTTTGAAACTACTGTGCAACAGAAGAAGAGACTTGAGTCTCCTTACTAATTTTATCCCTTGTGTTAACATTGCCCCGCTGTCTCCTGTGTTCTGATGACAGAGGAAAAGTAAGTCCTTCTTCCACCTCTGTATCTGGTGTCCTGGGATCACCTTTGGTGCCCTATGCTTCAGCATCTCCAGGGTAATAATAGACGATGAAAGGTAGATTGTCTTTCTAACAGAAGTCTAAATTCTGTCTACAAAGAAAAAAATAGCTTGCGGGGTCACATGCTATTATTTGTCATTATGCTATCATTTGTTAATTCTCCTGCTCCCTACTTACTGCTTTAGCTGGGAACTGGAGTGATTTCTAATTAACTCTAAAGGAGCTTACTTCTCAATGTGGGAAATGACTGACCATATATTCCCTAATATTCCTCAGTTTAGTATCTCATAACTTTGAAGGGAAATTTTAACCTTTTTTTTTCTTTTCACTTTCGTATAAAGATATTTTTCCACTTAAGGAAGGTGCTGGATTGACAGATCAGAATCACAGAGTGTCGTATAGGCACAGAAAGCACGTAGGGAAGCTTTGCTGTATGCTTTGGTGCTTCGCTAGTATAACAAGAGTGTCTCATTCTGCACACCTCTGTAGCCTCTTCATTCTCTGAGGTTCATAGTGAGGATGCCAGCAATGGTGACAGCTAATGAAGCCCTCACTCCTGAAATTTAAGCCTGAGTCTGAGTTCATCAGTGAGCTTATATTCAAAGAAAAGCGTCATTATGAAAAACTTGGTGACCAATTCTAACAAAACTCTCTCTATAAAGAGGGAAAAGAGATGTTCAGAAAACTTGTTACTTTGTGTGCAACTGCGAATGCAACTGGAGAGTGCATTCAAAATGTTTTAAAGCTGGAGGAAGCTGAGAGAGAGAGATTTATTTGTAACAGTTATTATCTCAAAACAAAAGGCAGCCAGGGCTGGAACACCGGTTTTGCAATGCCCAAATTCAGTCTGTGCTCTCTTGTATTAAATTCAAGACAACTCAACAGTATTTCAATGCAGTTCTTTACCAGTTTTAGATTACATCATTCTGTGAATTGCTCTATCTGTTGATATTGATCTTTATAAATCATTTGGTTTGAGGTCTTCAAATGGAAAGCTGTGTTGCACTTAAGCATGCGATGTACTCACTTTGTCCTTGAAAATCATTTAAAAACAAAGCAAGCTGCAATTGCATAGATGATACTATTTTTCTGAAAGGTCAGATCTACCCTTTTGAACTGTCAATAGTTGGACAAAAGCCTTCCATGGGAAAAATGAGAATGGAGGAGAAAATAGTTGGTTGGTACTTGATGTTGACTGAGACAGTCAGAGGTGCTGCATGTCTGAAGAGCTGTGTATCCCAAATCCTGATTCAAAGAGACGCTGCTTTTAGTGAGAGTAGCCAGGGCAGCAGAAATTATGACTGAATGCTAGTTCTTGTACTTTTATCTAGCCAGATTTTTTTTCTTAATTACGTAAGTTTTGCTTTAATATGTACTTCATTTTCATCCATGTTCTTCAGCTGTTGCATGGTTTTGCTGTGAGCTGAGAAGCATTTGCTATGCTCTGCCTGGTTGCATTTCATTCTCCATCCATTCATACTGGGCTCACATTTGATCGCTTGTGAAGGTTCTTTTTGTTTTGCAAATCCCTGTAGGATCCTTTCAGAAAGAGCGCTAATGTAGAAATATTGGTGTTGCACAGATGAATATCAAACTGAGAGAGAAATGGAAGTTGCTCTGGAAAAAAATGGAAGTTATATTGTGATATGTTAGAGATCCTCATTGGTCTGTACTCACTCCATTAACTAAAAGAAACTTCTGCCTGAATCCATTTGATTTTGCTGAAAATTTGTGGGAGATGGAACTGAGTAAATATGATGACTGCGATGGTGCACCTGAGTGAGGCAAGGTGGTGGAAGGAGTGTTCTGCTTGCTAAAGGGCTAGGGAGATTTCCAAACTCTTTCCTGTAGGGAAAGAGAAGGTTGCTCCTTCCTGGCAAGAGGGGCAGCAAGCACTGCAAACAACTGTGGAACACCCAGCACCTGCTTGAATCCAGGATGTAGCTGGGCCGGGTCAGGCACCATGCTGCTCTTGGAGCACACATATTGACCTGAAACAGTGTGAGTTTCTAGACATGCTTTAATCAAGGCTGTAGTAAAAGCATTAGGATTTGTCTTTGATGAGGCATTCTCCAAACTAGAAATAATTGTTCCTCAAGAAATCATGAGGCTAAACCACAGCAAAGCTTATTTTAAGTAACCAAAATTAGGCATTCAGCTTGGCTAATATGCCGCTTTGTTATAATGCGTAGTTATAGGAAGGGAGCAGATTTGTCTCTTGTCTTCTTCCTGCTGATCTAGACGTGATCCAGCAAAACAAGCAGCTGGTGACAAGGAAAATTCATGGAAGATTCATGTCAATGCATAACAAAAACATGCTTATGGAAGCTGCTAAATATATGTTCCTGTGAGCTGAGTGCAGTCATCCTGAAGGCTCTCAATCTACATTCCTAAAAGAGTAAATGAGTATGCATAGATCTGAACTATTTAACTCCTACCACATACTATAACTAGAGTTTCAGAACCGACTAGTGATTTGGCTTTATTTTTTTAGATTGTTTTGAGGCATCCTAAAAGGTCCTTGACTTTCTGAGACTGGCCTAGTCAGCTTTTTCTGAAAACAAAACTCTACTGATGCTGTTGCTACATTTTTAAATCTCAGCCAATTTGCAGGTGCATGAACATAGCAACAGACACAAACACGTAGATACAAACATATATTTCACCTATACTATACACAGAATACAGAACAGGAGGTGCTAGTCTTTTCTTCAACAAGGCGTGCAGTTCTCAGTGCCTCAAGTATATCTTTTCATTTAACCTCAAAAATAATTAGGGTCTATTTCTCACTGAGTATAGAACGTGCTCCATTTTATACATTTTATACAATATATATCCTCGCCTAGCAGCTGACTATTTCTCTAATATATCAAAATAATTAGAAAATGTCTTTCTTACCTTGTTGCTTTTTTTGTTAAACTGAAATGAGAACTTTATTTTTGTTGAATGATTCGCTTTCCACAACTGTTATTACTTCTTCAGCCTACTCTGAGTTTGCAGTAGTGAAATGTTCTTAGACAAGCAGATGGGAAAAAGGCCTGTAAATCTTTATTGTTATAGACAGTTTGCAAAACTTCAGGTGTTGAAAGTAAGAGTAGTTCAAATAAATCCCAACAATGCTGACTCAAAGGTTTAAAGCATTGCTTAAATCCCTTGATTATACCAGCTTCTCAATATTTGACATGAATCAATAACTCTGAGCTGTCTTTGCTGTTCTCTAGCTTAGTAAATATTTAGGCAGCCAGTCCCATGAAATATGATATTTAATCTGGTTGAAGTAATTCTTTGTATGCTATATATGAAGAGATATAAACTATTACAGTTGCAGTGATGCTAGCTAAATAATTGGCACTAAGGATGAAATCTGCTGCATTTCTTTTGTCAATAGCCAGGATTTATACAATGTAAGCGCAAGTGAATGGAAAGCAAAATGCACCTTCTGTCACAAATCTTGGACCAGCTGCTGGGAATGCAGATTCCCTGATCCTGGCTTGTGCCTGGGCCTCTGGCTCAGCATTAACAGCAGCCTTTTGTTTCAGTTAAATGAGATGTTGAGAGATAAAGGCAGAAGAGAAAGGACAGCATCTCTATTAGCTTGTCCTCAGCCTTCCCTTTCTGGGATGTACTATCATGAAAGGTCTGTGCTCTTGAGGGAACAGGAAAATGCTCTACCCAGTGTTTCCAGGAACTGGGAAAGCCTTCTGTAGGAATCTCGGTGCAAAAGGGTTGTATCAGCCCTCCAGATTGTGGCTGGGATTCCTGGTAACATACAAGATTTGCAGCAGGTTTGTATTTAAATGGTTTAGCTTATGAGGCACAGTGTGATATGCTTGTTCCTAAGACACCACACTTTTAGTCATTGTTTACTGAATCAGTCTGATTCATCTGTGGATTCTGCCGGGTTTTGCTGTTGTACTCCTTGCCTCTAGGTATTCCAGAAGTAGAAGGGGTTGGGGAATAATGAGGAAGCAGAGAAAGATCATAGTGGCACAAGATATTCAGAGTTGGCCAACAAGAAGTCAGAAATGGATCTTCCTCTAGATACACTCCATTTTCATGTAAAATTGGACCTTTCTGTGTTTCTGGGATGGATTCCTATTCCAGAGGAGAGCCTACAATAGCATGTTTACTGGCTTTCTTATGAAGGGGTGGGAGAAAAGGGGTGCCCAGTTCTCAAATCTGTAATAAAGGCCTTCTTTCTATAGCATTTTTCAGACTGCAATTAAAAATAAGATACACTTCTACAGATTTTTCAAAAATTATTCTCTAGCTTATAGGCATCCTGCCTGTTAAAAAGCAGAGAAAGAGATTGCATTCTGTGTTACATATATAGAAGTATTTTAGCTTCTTATTCACTTTATGATGCCAAACCACTTAAGAACCCTTCAGTACATGAAAAGGTCTTCATGTAGAAGTCCTACAGTGGCATTGTACTTCTGCAGCCCAGTCTGACCACTGCACAATCCAAGCAGAAAGATGTCTGCTCAAAAGGACAGTGCACCACAGAAAAAAGTGGGAAGTCAATGTAATTACTGTCAGTTCTCCTGCATATGTGCTTATATGGCATTTAAGGGGTGGTTTTGCCTATATATCCACAAAATTCTGTGAAATATATGTAATTCTGGTTAGGACAAAATCCAGATGATCACATTTGTATTGCTGGTGGATTCTTCTTCAGATTTGTTTCCAGCTTGTGTTATACTGTGCGTCTGACTGACTATTTTTCCCCTCCCAAGCTAAGACTGAGTAGAACCTCCAGAATGTCATTTATATTTAGGCATGTACTCTGAGGTACTTTGGAAGAAAGAAGTTATATTTACGCACAAGGGTTTGCACTTTTAGCCAAACCTGTTTAAAGGCCAAGAGATCTGAAGAGGATTTGGTCCAGGTGGAAATCAGACTAGAGGTGGTGTATCAAAACATGAATTAAAACTTTCAGAGATGAAAACTAATTGTCTTGTAAGAAAAAGTAAAATCTTTTATTTCACTCTGGCCAATTGATGTTAGTCTTCAGATAGCAAATTAACAAGTAACTAAATAGCAATGGGACAAATTAATAGAGGAGCTTTATGTGCATAGACTTTTGCTCAGCCAGCCAGAATTCCTAAAGTCTGGAAACTACTGGTGTCTAAAATAGAATACATGGATATAGTTGGTTTGTTTGTTTTGGTTTATGGTGGGTTTTTTTCTACACTGTGTGGTTTGCCACAAAAACAAACAAACAAAGGCCACAGGTAATTGTCGTGGTCATGGAGTGTTTGAAGGGCATATGCCTTCGCTCACCACAAAGCGAAGGCATGTCAAAGATATGCTGCTTCAGCTACAAAACATGTGTAGGAATCACTAGCAGCTGTGAAGATTAAGTGATCTGATCAATCGTTTCTGTATCTCTTCTTAGTAGTAATTATTTGTATTTAAGGAATAATGTTTCCTCATCCACATCTGAGGAATAGCTTTATTTTTTTTTCTTTTGATGCACAGCAGAACTCAGAATTCTTATTGCAAAAAAAGGCCAGAGAGCAGATGAGGCGAAATGACAGATTCAGGTAAAACACAAGCAGCCAGCTCACAACAAGCAAGTTCAGTGCATGGCAATCTTCCTCCTCTTCCCTAGGGACTCAGCAGGACTGTTCAAGAAGGAGCAGATGGAAATAGCTGCCAACAGATGAGTACTGGAAAGGATTCAAGCCACAATACCTGCTGGAACTTGGGAGTTTGTGGTGGCGGCCTGAGCTTACCTAATGACAGGTATCTAAGATTTAGAACCAGACAGCCATCAGTTAGTTCTTAGCTATGAGGATCAGAAAAAAACTATTGTGGCACATAAGATACATGCAGGGCATTCTCTGAACAAGCCACCAGAGCTTATTTCTCGGGTAAGTCCTATGGTGAGAGGAATCTTTAAGCTGTGGTTGCTCATAATACTAAAGATAAAAGAACGCCACTAATGTATTTTTCCTGAATGTGTCTATCCCATAATTCATTCACTCAAAATGGTGAATGAATGGTGGTTTCTCTTGACCTTGAGCTAAGATTTAACAGGTGGGGAAGTGATAAATTTAGGGGATCCAGTGACACATACTTTTATGTCTTCTTGCATATTTTCTAGCATACCATGAAGAATAGTTAATGGCAAAAGCTGAAGTGTTCTTCGCAAACAAACAAAATAGCACCTTGTGATATTCATACCTTTGCTTCCCCTCACCACACACACTGTTTACTCCCACAGAGCTTGAAATATTAACCCAGCATGTTAATTTATTTCTTCCAGAGTTGCCCTGGCCATTGGATTTAACATCTCTCTTGGAAGTACTTCAAACCAAATGGCTGGCTCCATGTCTAGCTTTGTTAATTATGCACATTACTTTGTTGCTTTTTTCATACCATCTAATGCAATTAGCATTTGTGAAGCTTTCGAGAGGCAAGTTTGGGACTACATTTTGTGCAGCTGGCTTTAAACTGCAAGCTGCTTCAAGCATCTAGTTCTGTAGAGGACAGCATTTGAGAGCATATAGCATGTGCTCAGCACATCCCGTGCTGCTTCCTTTCCAAAAGGAATGAAGTGACCAGTATAACACATGTTCCTCCCTGCATACGTTTGTATTTCTATGGTATTACACCTGTAATGGGAGCATTATGTGCCCTCTTTGAAGAACAGGACCCTCTCTACAAGCTGCTGTGTAAGTGCTTTGCTCTAAGATGGTCTTCATCCTAATCACCTTTAGGCAGCTCATAGAGCTACCTTGCCACATAGGAACAAAAGCCCGTGGCTTTTCACACAGAAGTGCAACTTTGCAAGCCATGAATTTGGATGTGGTGTGATCGGTCTGACATGTAAGGGTGTCTGTCAATACTGTGTTAGCTGCCAGTAAGATTGATGAATTTACTGTAGGCAGGAATACAGCTCATTAATTTCGGTTGTCTTGATGTGAAATGATACTCTATACCTGAACTGAGGAAGAGTTAGATATAAGTTTAGGGGAAAAAAAAAAAAGAATGTGTGCACTGTAGTGTCCGATTCCTCTTTTTCATAGAAATGCTGCCCTCCAGTGGTCTCGCGAAAAAGCACACATTGCTTCTTGATTGCAATAACATCGTTTCCACTGCAGCAACTAGCAATCGAATGTACCTTTTAGGATCACAGGCACTTGAGTTGTCCAGGCTTCAGCCTCAGGAAACCCACAGGGAGCAAAAGAACCAGGAAGGACATTCATAACAGAGAGGTATTGTTTCACCAGCACGGGCCACTGACCCTCCTCTGCAAACAACTGACTCGAAAGATAAACTTTCTCACAAATGGGAGGATCATAATAGTCTGCCCCACAGTGACAGTAGAAACCCCTGACTTCAAACACAACCACACGTAAGAAAATGGTCATGAGTTAGATGAATGGGTCTCATGGGACATTTGTTCCCAAATGCAGTGGATTGTCACTGAAACACAACATCCTGGCCCAACAGTCAGTCAAACCCAGAGTTCTGTGCACAGTGATTGTCAATGAACCATGAGGACCCTTCTGTCCTCACAGAGCATGGATCCCAAGCCCCAGATAAAACACAAGTGCTCCAGGTTTTGTCTTTCAGTCATGGTTTTAGGATTCAGAAGTAAAGCATCAGTATGAAAGAAAGGAATGTTGTACAGCCAAAGTATAAGGTAGATATCTTTAGGAATGTTTCCTCTACACTGACATACCTTTTCCTTGTGTGGCTTCAAATGGTCTTTCCAGATGTACCAGACTAATTCTCAGCTTGCCCTGTTCTACGCCAGCATGTGAGGTGGGTTTTACCATGCACGCCAAGGTGATTTGCACCCTACTGAGGGACTTGGCCACCAGACAATCACATCATGGTCACGCTGTCATCTCCTGTTCCTGTGCACCTGACCTACCTGCCTTCTGGTAAGCAACCCATCTCCCTGAGGACCATTGCTTGCAGCACAGGTCATACAATGCCTTCAGAGGCCTTCTGTTTTCTCTCTCCTTTCGTCTTTCTTTTTTTTTGCTTAAAACAAATTAAAATAGAGTGGTACCCCAACGTTTGTGCAGTATAAAAAAACTTCATACTATTCCTACAATTTTTCTCTCTGTTTCTGTAGAAGGCTTTTGGTAGGGAAGAGCTTGGCTTTTCCAACATATTTTTCCTGCTGTTCCTAGTATACAGGGCTCCGGGTGCTGACTGAAGACTGTTAATATTTTTGCTGTTTCTCTAACAGCAAATTTTCCTTTACAGAAAGATAAGAAGACACAACAACTGCAATTTGTGTCCTATCCAGCAGATGTTGCTGTGAGACCAAAAAACGGCTCAAGGTCAGTTCAGGTGGGTTAGGAAGGGCTCTATTTCAGAGGGTTTCAACAGTGCCAGGATTTTATTCAGCATCTCCAGACCTGGTCTCCTTGAGCTTGAGAGACTCCCTTTTAGAGCTGTGGACACGTAATACTAGGAAACTGTGCTGAGACACAGACCTCTGGGTGAATCTGGCTCCTAGTAAAAAGACAACAGCACCCCAACCCCAATCACAACCTCCCTCCATCTTCTGATTAGGTGGGTTATTGTCTGTCAGAGTTTTTTGTAAATTTTTTATCAGTAGTGGAAAGCTGCACTTCACATACAGTATTTGCCTCCCAATTGATGGGGTTATTGATTGGGTCTTATGTAAAATAGCACAGTTCTTGATATTGCTGAGATGCATGTAGAAGATAGAAGTTACTGACATTTTAGAAAGAAAATATGAGTTCATGCTGTGCTGCTCTATTATTGGGAAAACCCTAAGGATTTTTGTCACCCTGCGTGGTGACAGGATAGGTCAGTTTTCACTATTAAACTTACAGTGTTAAGGTCTTCATTTGGAAGTATCCATGTACGCAAAAGGTAGAGTTCTAGATCCACAGGGAAATTTCTGGATTACTTCTACTGGCATGAGTGGCTTTATGGCAGACATGTTCCTAATTCCTGATAGGACCTGAGTGTGAAAGGACTATCTGGAGGCTCTTCTGTGTTACACTAGGGACTGTTTTCTCCCTCATTAGCCCTGAAATCTCAAATATTGAAAGGGGAGACAGTGGTCTCCACTTAATGACATTCCCAGTTGTGCAACAAAACTTTTGAGAAGAGAGCATGCTGCATAGATCAAGAGAAGTCATGACTGTTCAACGCTTTTACTGGCAAACAAGTGATGTGAAAGGCTGAGGGAGGGCAAGCCGAGAAGCATTAGTAAATAGTGCTTAATGAGGTACTTGGGTATGCCTCACGAGATGATCTCTGGGATGTGTGGCATGTGGGCCTGTTATCTCCATCCCACACTCACACACACTGAATGCAGATCGTGTTGTCAAAGCTTTGCACTCTGGCTGTCCAGAGACCATTTTACCTACTGTTGGTGAAGCCAGGATTGCCATGTGCTAGCTGTGCAAAATGACCTTCATACCATCTCCTGCTATCACAGGCTTGTGTCAGCCACACATTTTGGAAATGTTGTAGACTTCAGCATTTGTATGGGGCTAGTTTCTGGTTTGTGTTTTCCAGCCGAGCTGAGCACAAGCCTGCCAGCTTGTTCAGCGTGATTGTGCTCGGGGGATCAGCGTACCCGAAGGCGTTGGGATAGAAATGGGTCAGGGAGCAGAGCGCAAGCCAAGGGGCACAGCAGGGAGTTTGTCATGGCTCTGCACCCCTTATGTGAGCACTGTCCCAGGCAGTGATACGTGCAGTAGCTTGAAACTATTCCCACTGAGGTTGTAAGTTTTGCCACTGATTTCAGGGAACAAATTAATAATTTTTAAACAAAAGGGAAATACTAAATTCTGCTCATGAACATTCAGGTGGTATGAGGTTTGCTTGTCTGGTCGCTTTTGGATGTAGTTCTGAAGATGATAATACCATCTTTAGGAGTAAAACGAGATCATTTTGCCCTTTGCACAATTTGACCCTTCCCAATATCTCTGCAAAATAGAAGCTGTAAAATGAAAATGTTTTTTCCTGCCACATTCAGTGGAAGGTCTTTATCCTGTAACTAGAATAACAAGGCATTTTAGAAGAGCGGCATCTGGTGCAAAGCAACCACCAACTTAATATTTCTTTAATATTTTTGGATACAGATGATGAAATATTTCAAAAGGAAAAAAGATACCAGGAATAGTTCATCTATTTCTTTCACTTAAAATTGAATTTTCATATGTGAAAAAAATTCTGTAGCAGTTTCAATGATAATGTGGGAAATAGCATATAACTTTATTACTTCTAAAAACCAGCAACTCTATTGCACTCTTCTGTTGTGAAATATTGAAAGCAGAAAAAGAGGATCAGTCTGGTTTGCAGTCACCCCCGGGTTCTCTCAGGTTCTGCATGTCAGTGCAATCTGCAGGATTCTGATTTTTTTTCATTAGACAGTGTTTACTTAGGTTCCTCATCCTGCAGCAGAATATTGAACTAGAACCTGTGTGGTATAAACTGAGGATTTCAGGCTATTGGTGGGTGTTTGCAGCCCATGCTGGAATGTTTCTGTAGACCAAGCTAAGCTGCAGTTTGCCTGGTAGGATCAGCCCTCAATGCCTAAATACGCCTTTAGGAGCCCAATTTAAGAACTAAAGTTTGTAAATGTTGGGTAAATCCTGTTCCTTAGCTCTGCTTATGTTCCCTGCCACTGTAGGAACTAAACTAAAGCTCTGAATCCAAATATTTTCCAGGTTTGCAATGTTTGCACATAGCCTGGGATGTACTTCTGTCAGTAATACACCGTCCTCTTGATGCACAGGGGAGTAGAGTAACTTCAGGCATTTGTTTTAAATGTATTACCTTAGAAACAGACAGAGAGAAAATGCACAGGGAAGACATTTTCCTTATTTAAATTAAAAAATAAATATAGCTGTAACTTAAACGTGTGTTTATCAGCATTGACACCCTTTGGCCTTACTCCAGTGGACTTTTCTCACTGACAGCAATGGGAAAAAGAGGGACTCTGCATAAGAAATCTGTGAATATTTTTTTCTTCATCATCCATCCATCTATTTTGGGATGTGCTAAATGCTTGTTCTCTGTTGTAACATTAACATTAGTATGTGGAAACTTGGGTTGCTAAAATAAATCAGTGAAATGCAATATACATGACTTCACATGGAACTGCATGTACATTGTTGAGCACAAGCGCCCCATGTCCCCTCTGCCGTGCCAGCTTTGCAGCCAGGTACACCCAACTGTGTCCCGCAGGCGCGGGGTGCTGCAGTGAGGCAGGCGGGGACTTAATGCTGCCAGTACGTACAGAGTCTCTGTAGGTCCTAGGCTGGCAAAATATTTATTGTTTGCCATTTACATGACAGTAAAACTGGTACTTTTAACAGCCTCAGAGTATGGGGATGGCAAGGGCTGTACGATTTCACAAAAGCATCCTCTGATCTTTTGCATTGTGGGTCTGATCAAGTGTTGCTGGAGGCAATGAAATTTTTACTGTTGATGTGCGAGGCCTTGATTTGCGAGGCTCTAACTGTCTCTCTCATTTGTTTTTGTGAGTTAGCGACGCTGGCTTCAAACTAACCTGGGGCATTTTTCTGACCGTAGTAGACACCCTCCTGATTCATGCTAGTATGAATTAGCACATTCTCAAGTTCATTTCATTTTTATTTTTAATGGAAAAATGAAAAGAGTAAGATCAGCCTGTATGGGCTGGACTGTTTTCTGCCCACAGTGAAATCAATAGAAGACCTTTAAGAAGTTGGACTTTGATGAAGGTATTGAGGGGCCAGGCCTGCCTCGGAGTCCCCTCCAGTCAGTGGAAGCCTGGTCTGCTCCGCAGAGTGTCCCATGCCTCGATGCCATTTTATCACCCACCATGGTCACAAGCACACGGATAAGGAAGGAATCCTCATGGCTGCTACCTTCACTGCCCTCCTGGCTTCAGATGAGACAGCGAGTTGGGAGCACACCTCTGCACCAGGAGGAAGGAGAAGCAACTGCTGTTGCTCTGCTGCGCACGAGGCTACTCACTCCTCTCCATAGAGCATTGATCTTCAAGGCCCCCATGACTAAAGGAGTGGGAGACATTCCCATGGAATTAGCTGTTCCCTCTTTCTTTTTCCTGCTTCAGAGGTAAGAGCGCCACAAATTCCTTCTTAAATAGTCACTTAAGAAAGAATAAGATGACTAGTTAATAGTAAAGTATTTAGAGCCGATGACAATATCTGGGTTGGGTTTTGGGGTGTTGGTGTTTGGGTTTTCTTTACTGTGGTGTTTAAACAAAATCCATAAATCACAGGGATATGACAAGAAATGGGTTGTTTTACATTGGCTGTAGCTGTTGGTTATTCTTGTCCAAACCTACGGAAATGCCCTGATGGTTACTTACCAATGACAACCTGCTCAGGGCTTAACTTTTTTCAGTTTCATGGCAAGCTTGCAAGGTTACACATGTATACTGAATGAAACACAGCCCATGGGCTATTTTTAGAGAGGCTCTAAACAAGAAGTAAATCCCTGGAGTAGTGCTGCCAGAGATGCATAAAGTTCAAATCCAAATTAAAACTGCCTATCTTTGGCCTCAACCTGATCTTGAGGAAAACTATGATCTATACCTGGAACTTTACAACAAAAAATCCTTTGCAATTATTTTCTGACACCTGAGAATACAGGAACATGGTATGAATACTTGAAAATTAGAACTTGAATGAAAAATCTGAACATCTGTGCAAGGATGTAGTACTTGGTCTTGTGAGACACTGTTGTATGACTTGAAGTTAGGGTAGCTGCACTGGAATTTGGAGAGTGCAATTTATTGTGATTCCTGGTTCTAACACCATGGTCAAGTCCTAGAAGTAATTATAAGTTTTGTAGGGAGGAAGAGAAACATGTTTATTCACCTTACAGAGCTCTTTACTAATGACCTCTGCTGTGCAAGACTTGGTTTAGAGATCACCAAGATACAGTATGATGAAAGTAGACCTTTTCAGCAATATTTATGCAAAGTAGTTGGAAGTAGTACACCTAGAGCATGTTCTTGATTTCTTTGCTGAATCAGGGCCTGTATCTTCTTCCTGCCAAGGCAGCAATCTTAATACCACTCCTAAATGTACCAGTAATTCGAGAAGCCTTAATGAACGTCAAGATAACGCCACAGCTTTTATAAATAAGGGTCTTTATTTAGAATACTGTTGAAAACATTCTTGGCAACCACATCATATAAATATATAAAGTTAAGTTTGACACAACAAACCAAGCAATATTAAATATTTTTCCCCTTTTTTAATTTTTGCTTTTCTTTTTTTGATTTCTTTTCCTCATTTTTTGCTGTTTTTTGCAAAGCAACTCTTATTTACAATTATACAAAAAGTTTTATAAAAAATGGTCCACAACCTTATTTTGGCCAGAACAGGAGTAGTAGGAAGATCTGTCAAGCCACTAGTGTTGTAGATTTCTATTCTCCTCCACATTCAGGCGCCAGGTTCCTATTCCCCAAAGCCCAGATTAAACACTGGCCATTTCATGGTATTCAATTTTATCTCTAGACATATTAAATAACTTTAACAACCAATAAATAACTAGGTGTGTTCTGAAGTAATACGTTTTTGAAATGTTATATATTTGAAGGAATTTTGAGTGATATTTTTAAACTGGAACAAGTCTTGAGAAGTCTTTTCAGTCTCAGAAGGCAGGTCTTGGAGCATGGCTGAACAGAGCGCTTAGTTTTCAGTGCAGTCCAGCTGGACCTGCCTTTATAGCACTTGGTAGATAGGGTTGCTGCTGCTGTCCTGGGGAAGTGGGGTGCAGTTGGTGGGGGAAGGAATTTGGGCTCCGCTATCATTCAGACTCACTCCTTCTGCGGGGGAACAGGGACTCCCTTCAGCAAGGGTTTCCACTGGAGGCAGTACAGGACATGTGGAGTTATCTGTGGAAATCCTCTCTACAATGCTTGAGAGGCAATCAAGGCTGGAAACAACAGAACTCTTCCCATGCTTTGGATCTGAAAAACAGACAAAAAGGTGCTCAGTTTGTCCAATGGGTACTTAACATCAGTGGGATGTAGTTCTTCCATAAAACCCCAATGAGCGGCTGACAGTATGCATCTGTGAGCATGTAAAGATTCAGATAAAGTGAATATTGGTGAAGGACATCGACTATCAGAAAACAGAGATTGTATTTAAGAGAGACCCAACCAAATGCTACTTTTGGGGCAGGGTGGATCCCTGGCTTCACTACAGCCCATAGAAAGGGAAGGGAAGATTTAAAAATCAATTAATTTCTCCAGTTTGGATCAATGACAGAGTTATAAGAGTCTTCCTACAGAACACAGTTAAACACTGAAAATTTACTGAACAGAGGAATATATTTTTATCTAAATGTTGTATTTGCAAAACAGAAAATGCAGCTGTAACACATCCCTGTATTTGCAAATACATCTGAGGAAATGCAATGCTTCTGCTGGCATCAACAGCTTGCAGCTGAAA
Organism: Coracias cyanogaster; assembly: GCA_033124195.1. Lineage (NCBI taxonomy): Eukaryota > Metazoa > Chordata > Aves > Coraciiformes > Coraciidae > Coracias > Coracias cyanogaster. The sequence continues at coordinate 18,416 of JAVSBS010021026.1, forward strand.
AGGCAGGTTCCTCTTTCAGCCCAGCTGGGGCCGGCTAAACAGCAGCGGACAGAGCAGGCACGGGGGCGTTTGCTCCATTAACTGCCTCTGTCTTCAGGTCCCACACGGCCCTTACGGCACATACTCACCACTTGGTGATTCTGTGTAGTAGCTGCTGTCATAGCTGTTTCTTCTGCGAGAGCTGCAAGGAGGCCCGCTGTACTCCATCTGGAAAGGAGAGCAATCAGAGCTAGGTCACTGGCTAGGGACAGCATTTACTTAAATCCCAGGAACCATCCAGTATCTTATTTCAGTCCCTAGTCTGTGCCATCATTCCAGTCCTGGCTGGAATGCCAACAAGTTGTAGTTTCTTTGAATGAGGCAGAACTTAACTTGGCTAGAAGGGGACTTACTCCAGAATATTTTATGTTCCGAAGGAAAATCACCATTGTTGTTGTATCGAATGCTGTAGCATTACACATGACACGAGGTTTTCCAGCCTTCTGATCAGATAGTGCCCTACATGTATCTTCAATTTACAAGAGAGACCAAGAGGGTAATGAGTCTCTGGTTTAATTTTTGAAGGTTTTTCCAAACCTGAGTTCCTCTTAAAAAGAGCCTCTAGTCAACCTTTGTCCCTTGTGATTTCCTTTAGTTTCTCCTCCCATTTCCAGTTTGGACAGAAAAAGCCCCAAAACATTGACTAACATATTTGTTTCCAATACTTTAATCCACAAATAAATTACTCTTTCTGACAAAAGTAAAAGGCTGTATTTTGAGGAGAGATCATTTGTGTAGAACTTCTTTCCAATCTGCCAACTATGTCACAATCACAGATAATCAACTCAGTAATAATGAGCCCCAGCACAGAAGAAACCTCAGGTTTGGAAGTGCTGTTGATGTCCCATCCCAGACAGCTGCCCTGGACTCCAGTGACCATGTCCCACCAGCCAGAGCCTGAACCTATAGTCCCAGGGAATAGCTGTGGGGATGAGAAACCCTCTCTGGCACCCACCCTGCTCCTCCCCTCCCTGTAGTATACAAGCAGGGTTGAGAGCCCGGGGACCTCTTCCTATTGCTGTTAGATGTCTATGGAGGAGATGAAATGTGAGGAGAAATGGAGAACCATTTTCTTAAGGGCCAAGAAAAACAACTGTTGCTTAGACCTTCCTCCTGTTATCAGGAATGGCAGAAAAAAAACCCAAACTCTTCTCAGTTCCCTTGTAACTACTATGGCCAAGGGGAACCTCCCTCTCTACTGTCCTTAGGGGATTCAACAGTAATGATACAAAGAAGAGGGAAGCGAAGATGGCCCAGGAGCTACAGCAACATAGGCAGGGCTCAGACCTCACCATGCCATCAGGTGCCCATCCCAGGCAGCTTCCTAAAGTGCTCCCCCAGCAGCTCTACCCTGGCTCCCCCAGAACACACAAGGACCTGCTAACTTTTCATCCCTGGGAATAAAGTGTCTAAGAGATTTTTCTTCTTTCCCAGAGACTATGGCATGCGGGGACCCCACCTCCCTTTGCTGCTGGAGCTCAAGACATGAGAAAGGACTTTGTCTTCTGCCTGGGGAGGAATGGAAGGCAACTGCTGTTGGCAAGGCAGGAGGAGGTGAGTCACCCTGCGCAGGACAGCGTTGGGGCACCTCGGTGGCAGGGTGTCCTCCCTGGGGCACTCACCATGCCATCGGAGCAGTTGGAGCGAGGGCTGGAGGCATCCGATTCCCCGCTGTAATGCTCCAGCACTGGGTAGTAAGCGTCCTCCTGCTCCCGCAGCAGCGCCTGCAGGCTCTCGATGTAGCGGATGGCGTTGCGCAGGATTTCCACCTTGGGCAGGCGCTGGTTGGGGTTGGTGGAGGTGCAGCGCTTGAGGGTCTCAAAGGCCTCATTGACCTTGCTCAGCCGCCGCCGCTCCCTCATGGTGGCGGCCTTACGGCGGTCAGCGTTGGTGGTCTTCCTCTTGCAAGCCTTGCAGGCCCACAGCAGGCAGCGGCCTGCCTGGTGATGCCCACTGGGCGCTCGGACATGCTCCTCCTCATGCGGGTGCCCGTGGTGGTGCCCATGGTGGTGCGGGTGCTCCTCGGGCTTCAGCAGGCCCCCCACATGCACCAGCCGGGGATCCAGGTCCTCGAAGAAGTGCATGTCGGATGTGTTGAAGCACGGGTCATCATAGAAATCATCAGCAGCTGCGAAGGAGCAGAGGGAGCCCTCCGTCATCTCCATGGGGCCCAGTAAGTCCATGGGGGCGGCGGAGGAGGCAGTGGCGGGGCCAGAGGGGGTGAGCGAGGGGCTCAGAGGAGCGGGGGCTTCGGTCGGGCTGTTGAGCAGCAGCCTCTGGCCGGACGGGTGCGCGGAGCGGGGCCTCACACCCGCTCCCAGGTGAGGCACCGGCGCTCGCTGCTGCCGCCGCAGACCCCCTCCCCAGCCGCACCGACCCGAGAGCGCCGCGCGGGGCCCTATTTATGCCGGAGCCCCCCGGCGCGGCGGGACGGGGCGGGAC
>JAVSBS010021028.1:0-51330 GCA_033124195.1 Coracias cyanogaster
TTGCATAGTGCATGGTGACTAAAATTAGCCCGCCTCAGCTCCATCTCGAGAGGAAGTCTGACTTGCCGCTGCAGTTTCAGGTTTCTTGGCTTTAACAGAAATTCATAGCATCCGAGGAACACAGACGTGTCTTCTGTGCAGCCCTGCTCCTCTTGGCTGGCGCTGTTCTCCAAAGCTACATCTCAAAGCTGTCCTAGAGCACCAGCAAAAGCCTCATTCTTCCTAACATGGGAAACCAGAGCATGCTGAAACTTGTGAAAGCCCTATTTTCAGTGTGAAAATGCTTAGAAGATGATTTATCATGGAGAATATGCTGCACATCACAAGATGGTCTGTCCTGCATGTGGGAAGGATAAAACCTCTCTGAGAACTAATCACCACCTGAAGCAGAGATTTCTTAAAGCAGAGGTGTGCTGAAAGACGCTCCGCAGAAGACACACACAATGTAAAGTTGTCTTTGGATTGGTGGGTTAACTTTCATTAGTTATTGGATTAACGTGAGCTACCCCAACTTGATTCTCAGTCGTTGCCCCGCACCATCCTTGCATAACAGCTCATGTTCCTCTGTCATAATTGAATGTAGTGATGTGGCTGGCCACACAGCTCACACGCTCGCTCTGTTTCATTTAATTCTGCAGATGAATGAATGTCCATAGGAGGTCACACTAGTCCACCATGGATGTCTCTGATTAATTTAAATTATTCAAAAAGTCAGTCATCAGCTAAGTGCTAAGCTGTTTGGGTCTTTTTTTTTTATTTCAACTTGAAATGTGGCTATAGCTTCTCTCCTGAGATGTTTAAATAATTCATCTACTTATGTAGTGGGATCACTCAGGACCTGTGCTGCAGAGTGCTGCTTGCACAGACCCTCTTCTCACCTACGGCACTAACTCAGCTCAGCCGTGTTTCATCCGTCCTCCACGGCTGGTGTTTGGGGGTGGGCCCTGGGGCCTTGGACCACATTTCTCAGGGTTGTAGTTCATCTATCCCTGTGAGGTTCCAGATATCTTTGAATCTGAGATCATAGCTACCAGAGGTTCCTAGCTTAATGCTTGTATTTAATTTGTGCAAAAGAAACTCGCTGTAGCAACAAACCAGTTAAGCATTGGGTTTTCTAATTTTTATGAACATAAGCCAGTATCCAATTTCATTTTCTGTTGTTTTGTAGGATTGAAAGGTAATAATTGACTTTAAAAAATACATTTAGAATGATTTAGTTACTACTTTGACGACATGTATCTTATGGAAGGTGCCCAGAGTAAAAGCTCAGTGCTGTGCAGCGTCCTGGCTGGTTGCAGTTAGGAACAGAGCAGCCCCATGACATGAAATCTGATGATACACTGAACTTCTGACCTATAGGAGAAATCTGATCGTCACAACCCAGCTTCTTCTTCATTTCAGCTCTGTTCAGGAAAACAAAAGTCTTCATTCAACATTCAAGTTTCTCCACCCTTCACCACTGGAATTTTTATATGATCCGAATTAAATACGACAGGCTTTGAAAGTAAAAGTTATAAGTGGCTAAGGAAAATCCACAGTGTCTTTGTTTCTTTTGCTATTGTCATTAAGCCTTGTGCCGATCTGATGAGGCCCTACAGGAAGATGAGGTGGCTGCTGCACCCAGCTTCGCTGTGGTTTAAGCAGAGTAAGATACTGACTCTAGTATTGCTGTGTTTTTTTTTTTTAGTTCTGGACGAAAGCAACTGTAGCTTTTTGCCAGCCTTAGCCCCATTCTCTGCTCCTAAGCTGAAGAATTAATCCTGATGTCCTTGCTCAGGATTCCTAATAGCCGAGGCAAAGTTGGAGCAAGGCACAGACTACCCAAAGTTTAATTACTGGGCAGCGGTGGTGAGTCGGGGTAGAAGTACCCCAAGCCCTGCGGTGTGTCACAGCCGTGGAGCTGACAGCTCTGCAGTGTTGTGTGCAGATCATTAGGTCTTTAGACATGCCACCATGCTGGATGAAGTCCAGTTCAGCAGTCCTCCTTATCTGAGTTTCTGCTCAGTTTTATGCACATGCACCATTTGCTCATCAGCAGCCAACTTCCATGGGAGCCATGCGTGCGTAAGAGGACCACGGCTTTACCCACCCATGCCTCTGATAAGCTAAAAACAGATTGAAGGTGCAAGTCAATTACACTTAAGCATGTGATAAAATTCTTTGCTAAACTGGGGCCTAAGTCAGTGTGATCTTAGGGTGGAACTCAAATAACTGCTCTTGAAGGAGGAAGAATGGGCACAAGAATGGAGCCAAAGGTTGTCCTGGGGTGAGAGGCAAGAGACAAGCAAATGGGAAAACAGTGTGATCCGAGAGAGGGAAGGATTGTATGACTGGGTCCAGGGCTATGGCTTGGGAGGAGCAATTTCCTAGTGGGAACTTTGCCAGGAGGATGAGGAAATTCTTGCTTTTCTAAGCAAAAGCAACTAATAGAGGAGGGGTGAGAACAAAGGTTCTCACCTGTGCTGTAGGCAGTGTCACTGTGACATAGTACTGGTGGCACTTTGAGTTGTGTTGTCTAAAATAGCATGCTTGCTTTAGCTTTTAAAGGGAGGGTAAAGCAACAGAGTTCATTTCTTACAAGCATCCATGATTGCCACTCAGGGGTTCTATGGCAATGGCTTGTGTAGTCAAGAGGAAAAATAGCCCAGGTCTAAGATATCAGTCCCAAATTTTATCTTAAGTTCTGGAAAGCAAGTATTACTTAAGTCCCTGGAGATCCTTATCACACCAAGCTGCTTGTGCTGGGCTGCCTGCTCCTTCGTTCTGCACTGTGGCCTGTTTGGGTCACCTCTCAGTTCCTTGTTCTAAAACATGCTGTACTTCTTCTTCATGAAAATACAAGAGAGTTTCTGTCCCTCTGAAAAAAATTGTGGGAAAGGTGTGGAAGGACAAGAAAATTGTCAACACTTACGTGTTTCAGGCTTTTGTCCCTTTTGGAAAATAAGTAAATTGCGATCTGGCTAGAGGGGACCTTGGCTTCCCTGAAGAACATTTTAATAATCAGGAACTAAATGCTGAAATTGGTAGAACTGTGTGTGCAAGAACCCAGCTTCACCATACACAAAGACACATTAGATAGAGCCAAAAAAGATGTGAAAGACGGAACTAAACAACATCCCCCAAATGGCCCACTGCCCCCAAGGTGGCTTTTGGGCATTGTGCTGGCTGAGAAGTTTGGAGCTGTGCAGAAAAGCTGCTTCTGGAGAAATTCCTACTACATAGACAGAAAGAAGACTTCGTGCCTGAAGGATCTCCATGATTACATCTCCATTTCGTAGGCACCATCTACAACTGGTTAGAACTTAAAAATGGTAACTGCTTCTGCTCAGAAGAGACAGCAGCCTCTTTTCTCCACTTACATCAGGAAAAAAATTGTTTTGAACTGGTTCTTCCAGATAAATAACACTTAGAAGTAAGTGTAGCAGCACTCATGATGAGTCTAGTGTAGGGGTTTGTAGTCACTTTTCATGCCAAGGATCACAAATTAATTAAGAAAATCTTGTTGCTTGGAAACTCTTCTATTCACAGTCGTATCAAATCACTGTAGCAGTAACTTACATGGAAAAATAACATTAGGGATATTTTTATTTTTAGCTGTCTTAATGAAATATAGCAGATGGAAATAAAGAGGAGAAGCCTGTCCTGTGTGACTAGCCATCTGTCTGGGGATCAGCAACAAGTATTTCATGGATCACAGCTAGAAAATTACCGGGTAATTAATGTCAGTCTTCAAGCTACCTTACAATTCTTCACTCTCATTATTCTACTCCATAGAGTGGTGTTCGAATGCTCCTCATAACTTACCCAGCCATGCGAGGCATGCTCATAGCACCACCTTTAGCTTTAGAGCACTAAGCCTTGGGTTGAGCACCATCGGTTCCCTGCATCCCTCCCTCCCGCACAGATCTGTGAAGCTGTCAGCAACCACGTAGCCATCCACTCACCATGAGCTAAACTACCAGCAGCCCAAGGACAGTTCCAGCTGATCTAAATTTGCCTTAAAGACATTCGTATCTTGGTTCTGTAGTACACCAAGGGCTGGGACTGCTGGGACTGGCACAGGAGCATCCCCTGTACTAGGCATGTAAAGCAAACCAGCTTACTAACTTGAACATGGAGTCAAGAGCTAGTTTTTTGTGCTGGGTTTCTTACTGACATGTAGCTTTTCCGGGTTCGTTAACTAGCTAGCCTGGAATCTACGCACTGCTGGGCTGCAGGAAGCCTGTCTTGTTTAATGACATCCTAAACAGACACACAATCCGGAACGCTGCTAAAGGTCACACAGCCCGAGCTTTTGGAGATGAGATACTTCTTCAGTGCTGTCATCGCTATACCCTCTCAGTGCTCACACATGCTGCATTATGGCTGCAGTTTGTTCTCCCTTTCCTTTTTGGGAAAATCAATGCCTTGTCACAAGAAAGTTTTTATATTTCACCATTATAGAGTATTGCTTATTCTTCTCCGGTAACAGGATATTGTTATCAAGCTGTTTTAACTTTGTTTATTACCTCCATTCTGCCAGCTCCTACAATTCACTTGATACTGTTTTGGTTATTTTTACGCTTTGATTTAAGAACAGCGTGCTCCAAGACTGCACTTTAAGAAATGCCCCGAGGAGCAGAGCCAAGGGAGTCATCAGCTTATTTACTGGACTGTACCGAGCCCTGCGTGATGCCTTAGGAGATAACCTCTCTTCCTGGAAATCCACAGCTAGCTGGTAAAGCTCTACTGTATGGCATAAACATAATTAATCTTCACAAAATCTCAGACACACAATATCTGAACCTGATGTAGCAGGTGGAAATTGTGTTATTCCTCATGCAAGGAAAGTGACCCCACCAGCAGAGCTTAAATCTAGGGAATCCTTTTTTGTAGACCTACTAAATTCTTGGTTATGTCTTCTATAACTTTTGTGGCCCTTTTTTTTTCCTTCTGAATGGGTAAGCAATCTCAGTTTGCTGTGCAAATTCCAAATATTTGCAAACATGCTTCAGCCCACCCCTTGCAAGCTTGCAGGTACTTGTACAACTCATGGAAACATGCTCTCGCCTCCAGAGCGATGACTTCATCATCTCATCCTTCTTTCTTTCAGCCCACCTTAGGTCAGCCGAAGGGGCTGTGCCGGGCAGTGGGTCCAAACCAGCTGGCACAGCCCCTGGTCCTTCTCAGCATCGCGCCCACCGGGGCCATTGGGGCTGAAGGCCATCAATCTACCCCTCCCTTCCAGCTTCCCTCTGAAAACACCTGTAAGTAAATCATTAAAACACATCCCCAGTGATCCGCCCTGGTCTCATCTGCCGAGATGTAAATGAGAGGAGCAGATGCGTGAGTTCAGCGTGCGCTGCTTTTCCAGGTGAGGCCCCGTGTCCGTGTGCCGGGCGGTGCCTGGGTGGGTGGGCGAGCGCAGCCTGGCCTGCTCCCCGCGGGGGACACGTGTGTGAGCGAGCAGCGTTTTGCTTTGATAGAACTTATCTGCCTAAAGAATAGGCACTGAGTAGCTTACCCTCTTCATAAAGAAGTCATGGGGATTGTCCCATTGACACTCGGAAGGGTTGCTAGAGGTTTGCAAAGTGGGAGCTTATGAGACGTGAAATACCGTTTGCTTTTTAATGACAAAAGGATGAAGAGGTGACCTTACAAACAAACCTATTTGCAGTGCCATGTGCCTCCTGCGTGCCCTTTGCTGTAGCCCCGTGTCTGGTTTGGTCGCTTGTGCACATCTGGGTGTGCACACACCGGCTGGAGCAGGAGGGATCGAGCATCTTCTGCTTTCTGCTTCCTGGAGGCTGGGCAGACACAGAAGGGAACGTGCAGAGCGATCCCTGCTTTACTCCTTCGCTGCCCCGCTGGCTGCACTTTGACAATATGTACAGCCAGAAGACTGATTTCCCTGACATTCTATATCCAAACTAAGGCACTAAGACAGCAGGGCGGCTCCAGATCTCTCCCTCCTTTCCTCTCCTCCTAAAATTTCAAGCAGCCAGAAGGTTACACAGAGACCAAAATGAGGAAAATTTCTTCATAAGCTTTACCTAAGCCAAATCCCCCAACAGTTAACTCAAGAGTAGTTTTGGAAGAGCTGTTAGCTCTTTGGCGTGGTTTCTATTTCAACCTCGGGAGCAAGGCTGAGCCTTTTGCCATGCGGGCAGGACCCCGTCGCCCGATGGCCAGGCTGGTGCTGCCAGCAGATGTGAACATCCCCAGTTCATCTCCCAAGGGCCACGAGGAGCATTTGCCAGGTCTTACATTACCTTCTTTTTTTCCACCCATCTCAGCCTGCTGTTGACAGTACTCATAGCAGTAGCCAGGCAGCATGGAGCTCATTTCAGAATCCACCTCTGCTTTTGTGGCCAGAGGAACCTCCCAGCTTTCAAGGAACCAGTAACAAAACCCCATGGCTTCATGGGCTCAATGGTCTGTTAATAACACACGACATAATTATCCTCCCTCTCTACGCTGCCATCCCACACAAAGAAATCCAAGCCTTTTTATGGTGTATTTAACCTGGAGCGCTACCTCCCTATAGGGATAGGGCTGGGATTTTTCAAATGAGACCACTGGGAATTTGTTGCTCAATTCCAATTGTGTTCCAGGGGATTTGGCGAATAACTCACAGTCTCTTTTAAAAACTCACAGAATGTCAGTGGAGATAATTTGCAGGTTATCCACAGAGGCAAACTGCTCGAGGTTCATTCCAATGCCAGTTAAATGTTATTTATCTCATTCATTGTCTAGTGCTAGTTACTCATTTGCCCTGGAAAGCTAAAGAGTTGGACACAGGAGTTGGCTGGACAAGGTTCTTCTTTCAAGCGTCATTCTCTGTTTAGAAATAATACCTAGAAATATCTTTTTCTACAGAGTCTTAAGCCACCAGCCAAGACAAACAATTGCTATTACGGGAGCTCAGATCCAAAGTTTACCACCATTCATGGGGAGCTGGATCCAAGGTTTTGGTTTGGCTGATGATAAAGAAGCGAGCAAAGCCGAGTAAACCCAGATCCGAACTCCTCCCAGTGTCACAGGCCAGGGACTGGTCTGCTTCCAGCTGATCTTCGCAAAAGCCCAGGGCCTGAGTGGCAAAATCATGGTGAAGCAGCAGAACAGAAGTGTTTGGATAAAAATGCATTGCTGTTACTAACAGCAAATAAATACATGCCGTGAGACCTGCTGTGCTGAAGAGAACCGCACCTGAGCAGGGCTATTTTGAGCACTGAGCAGCACCCGCAGGATTTGCACCCTGGGTTTGCTGGGTAGCTGCCACGCCGGGGAAGCAGCTAGCACCCGGCCCAGGCGGTTCTGAAAGCCGCAAGTGTTTCCCAGGCCGTAATCCAGCACAAAGGGCTTTGGTCACTGGTTTAGGTGACATACAGCACAGCTGCTCGGGGTGCTGGAGAGAGGCAAGAGAAACGCAGACGGTGCGTATCGTGCTATTTGATCCAAGGAATCACAGCTGACCCACCGGCAAGCCCCGGCAGGCATCGCTGCTGCTGGCTGTAAAAGGGCAGGGAAAGGCGCTTGGCAGGGGAGGAGATTACCCGGCACATCGGCTGGATGCTACTCCAGTGACATAGCAGTGAACCTCCATCGCAGACCAAATTCCCTCCCCGATCCCTCATTTCAATGCACAGACACAAATACAACCTGCCCTTTGCAGCTGAAGGAAAAGGGCAACTGGGTTTCTCTCCTCCGTCAGCCCTGTCCCGACCATTCAGTTGTTGTGCGTTAGAAATCTCCAGTATCTTCTGAAGCTGTAAGGCTTCCGAAGTGCAACAAGTTCCCTGCCATTGACCTTTTAATGTTCATGTTTGAGGACTGTTTTCATTACAGTAATGCAAAGAAACTATAAAAGAAAAAACCCCAAACCCCAGAGTTTTTCAGTCGCTCAATGCCAGGAGGCAGATACAGAAGGAAGGCTGCAAGCCTCGTACCGATAGAATTACATTGCAGAAAACTCCGTCCTACTCTTCAGCACTTACATTCTCTTTTCCAGTAAAACGTGCCTACTGAGCTGCGGTGTTTCCCAAATGAAAGCAAGTTTCTGAGCCGTGTTTTCAGATGCCATTCCAATGGGCACACGCCTGACTGCTCTGCTGAACCTCTGTCTGCCAAAGGACCTCTCAGCTACATACCTGGTAGCTGCTGGAGCTGATAGCATTGAGGATCCTTATGGGATAGATCCTTCACAACCCACTTAAAAATCAAAACATAAGCAAGCCAGTTCCTGCTGGTATTGGGTTTACCTGTCCTTGCCAAAATATCATCTGCAGTTTCCAAACTTGCTGCTGTCTTCCTTAGAATCAGATGGTAATTAGGCTCGTTAGGCTGGAGGATCAGTGAGTCCAGGTTCTCATCCCGCTTCCTTAGGCGTTTTACTCTGTGGTCTGTTTTGGCCATACCCTAAAATAAAAGCAGTAATGCATTAAAAAGGCAATAAAAGCTTGTGGGGTGAGAGGAGGAGGGACCAAGCCAGGAGAAACTCACTGCTGCTTCCAGCCACAGCTCAGGTGAGGCCCTCCATGAACACAACTCTTACCCAATGCTTTTCTTATTTTTTTTTCAGCCCATGAGCAAAAGTTGAAGTTGCGTTTCCAATCTAGAGGAGCAACATCAAGTGAGTGCTCACTGCAGCACAGCTCCAGGTTGTCTCACTCCCCTGTTTGAACCTGGCTTTCTTACCCAATTTCTATATTCAGAAATACAGGGACATTCTCAGTGGCAGTCCTCACAAAGCACATTGCTCAGCGGTCCTCGGACTGACTGAATACACATAGAAAGACCTTCCTGCTGCCACCCAGATTAATGGGTGGGAGGACACAGTGCCTACATGAAATCACACTTGGCTGTCCAAAGGATTCATCGTCCTGTTTGCATACAGGCTGGTGGAGAAAAAGAAGCTTTTAAAGGGCTTAAGCTTTGGGCCCATCGCTTCACCGTGCATCTGGCCCTGCCACAGCACCTGGTCTGGTGTGGCTCTCACACAGGGGCCGTGTGTGCTCAGAGCTCTCCTCGTCCACTCGCTGCCCGCAGGCAGAGACGTGTGTGTAAGTGCTGCACGTCCCCAGCCAGCACCTTCCAACAAGTTAGCAGAAACACCGTGGTATTACATTTGCTGTGATCTGCCTGTCAGTCAAGGAGACTCCCATGGTCCGTTCTGATATTCATCCCAGGATTGCAGCCACCTACCACTAAAACTTGCATCTCTGTCCACGCAGGCTGGTGGAAGCAGCCAGCTGGTGACACCTCAGAGAAACTCTGAGCTTGGCCTCCCCCCTGCCTGGAGTGGCTGCAACAGCAGCCAGCAGCAGGGGAGCTAGACCGTAAAAATTGCACTAAGTAGACTCAATCTTAGCACCAAGGCTGATACAAAAAGCTGTAAAAAGCAGGAACAATAAAAAAGAAAAATGCATGGCAACAACAAATCTTAGATGCTGACTTGAAGGGATTTCATTTGGAAAAGACTGCCTAAAATTCCCTCTCCTGATGGTGACCGGCACATCCTGTCCTAGCAGGATTATTGTTCGCACATACATACATACGTCAGCTTGTATTCATAGCCCTAAAATGTTCCTGTCAGTTATCCACTCCACAAATACCAGCAAGATTTGAGATCCTGCTTCCCTCCCGCCCCAACCCACCCCTGTTATCGTTACATCTGCTTGTTCCATCTATCATTGATCCCATCCTCATCTTTGCCTGAGCATATGTTGCAGGAGGAGAAATATAATTAAGTTTGGAAAATTCACCTCGAAGTAAACAGATGTCTCGCACCACCTTGAACGTATCTCCCACACCTTCATTAGCAGAGGGGAAGTCACTGCCCGTGGCTGCTGCTGCTCCGCTCCCCACCGTGGGGAAGCATCCTGTCCGGGAACGCATCCTGCACCGGCTTTTGGAGCACTGTTGTGGCCTTGGAGCGGGCTCAGTTCTGGAGCTCATCACCTGTGCACATCTCGATTGCCTCAATACGTGCTTAAGCTGTGACTTCCCTTTGTTTTGCTCCAGGGCTCTGTGCTTGGTTTATTATGTTCAGGCGCATGTGGTTATGTGTTCGCACACCAGAGCTGCCTGGTTCATTTGTGCAGCTACTTCTGGATGCTCGCTGGGGAACTCGGCGGTGGACGGGCAGTAATACCAGTGTTCCCGGGCAATGCCGGCGCAGGAGCTGCGCGCACTAAATCAGAATTAGCTGTGCGCCTACAACACAGACATCCACCAACAACCTGTGAAAAGGGCATGTCTCGATGGCGGTTTTACAAGAAATGCCTTCTTATTCTGCAAAACATTGCAGGGCTGCGTGCTTAGAGAGCAGCAGCTTGCATGGAGCAGCAGAGCTGGTCTAGCTCTCTGCAAAAGCTTGTCATTCTGCTGCCAAAGCCTTAAATCCCTCTGACGGCCTTCAGATGAACTCCTGGCCTGCAGAGAGGGAAGGGACTGTGCCGAGGGGATGGAGCGATGCTGGGAAGCCCGGAGTCAGCAGGGAGCAGCTGGGAGAAGTGGCACTGCCAGCAGGAAGCTGGACATGGCCCGAATTGCTCCCTTCAGGGGAGGGCTTCCCTAGCTGTGTCCATGCTGTGTGCCCGCTCTCTAGGGAACTGGGCACTGGCTGTTTCCGTACTCGTCAGCGGCCAGGAGCGATGGGGTGTTCCTCCTTTCCCAGCCCCGTTCTCCCCCCCGGCGCCAGGTTTCCTCCTCCCGTCCTCTCCAGCCCACTGGGTCCCTGCCAGAGGCCCGGGTGCCAAGAGAGGGGTGACTCAGCACCCATCTCCTCAGCCAGAGCAGGGAGGGACTCTGTGCTCTTCTCTGGCTTGCTCTTGTCTCCCCCTGCTCCCTGGTCTCTGCAGGATCCCACTGTGACCGTGCTGGGAGAACCGTGCTGGTGGCTGGTGTTGCATCTGCAGCAGGGATGCACCTTCCCTCACCAGGAGCTCACCAACCTCCCACCTCAGCTGCACAAGCCCCAAAACACCACCTCAAAAACCAACACAACACCCCGCTTCTGTGTCCTCAGCCACATTTGGAAACAGCCAAGATGGGCCCACCACGGTCTCTGTTCGCAGCAGGAGCGGCCATGCCCATCCCGGCAGCCGGGGCAGCTGGAGGGGCACAGGCCCTGCCCTGGGGCTCTGATTTTGGGCTCAGCTGCCGCGCACCATCTGCAAGGCCGGCTGGGCTTCAGCTGCCGGCCGAGCAGAGCCGTAACGCCCGCCCGCACCCTTGGAGCTGTCTCGTGGAGACAAAAATACTCCCCCAGCTGCTGCCCACCTGGTGCCCGAGGCGAGTTTAGGAAACGGTGATAAGAAACTGAAAATAAAAGGGTGAAAAGAGATAGACAGAGGGCTCACACCAGAAGCGAGAGCGCTAAAAATAGCAGTGATATGATCCATCAGAGCTGTAGGTCATAACTGACCGCTGAGCATCTTGGGGCATCGAGCAAGTGCCTCTCCAGCAATGGGAAACTCACGGGGGTTTAACAGCCCAGACGGCCTGTCCAGTGTGTCCTGGGCTCCCGGCATGCCACTGCCCAAAATAGATGTGTGGACACTCCCCAACCCTACTTGGTCCTCAAGTGATTGAAAAGATGAAGGCAAGAGCCCTGGATGTGTCCTGTCCCTGCTGAAGGAAGCCCCTCGGGCCATGCCTGGTCTCCAACCCCAGCCCTCCCAACACACCCGCGTTGCGCAGAGCACGGCCACAGCTCCCCAGGCCGTTCCTCAGGGTGCCCCATTTCAACAGGGAAAAGTGTTCTTAAACAAAGGAGCTTCACCAAGGGATATGCAGGAGGAAGTTGCAAGAAGCAAGGCCGCTGCAGAGGGAGGGTTCAGCTCAGCCCTGCTGCTGCGCTCACCACAAAGCCCTGGGGGTCCAGAGTTCGGGCGACTGCCCGTACCCGGTGACATGTGGCAATAGTCATAGGGGTGGATCCAGCAGATGATAATATCATGGTCAGTTAAAAGGCACCTCTCAAGTCAATTTATGCTCAATATTTAGCTTCTGTAAATATAGGATACTGTGCATGAGATCTAGTAGAAAGTTTCTCCTTTAATTCCTCCAGAAACAGAATTATTTAACTGAGCAGCTATTCCCTGGAAACCTTTGGCTTACACATTACAACACTGCGATAGAAATCCAACACCACAACAACAGCCCTCAGCTAATCCATTTTCTTTTCTGGGACCAGGAGTGGGAAAAGGATATTTTAAAGGAATTGAGCTCTAAGGGTGAGTGGTAGTTAGAACCAGAATGAAACGGGTAAAGATTTTAAGAACAAATACATGACTTCATCAACCGTGATCCCAAGTGAAGTTAAAGCAACTACAAACCATAAAGAACGCGGTGGGTTTTGGTGCTTGTGAAGAAGTGCGATGGGAACAGCCGCTGCACAGCCCGAGATCCAGCTGCACCAGGACTGCCCGTGACCGCTGAGGTCAGCGGGAGAGCTGAGCACGGACATCTCTGCAAAAGCACATTTCAGCTTGCTTGGGTGCCCAGTCAGATGCCAGTTCCCCACTTCGCATCCCACCCATCATACCTGCTTCAAATCCTGTGCCGAGCCTCTCTTACCTCTGGCGTGGCTGCCCCGGGGGGTTCATGCCTGGCCCAGCAGATGCACGTATCCCATACGTTCCTTGGGGTGATCTTACACGGTGGACACCAGACGTAGTCTGATGCCCTGGGAGAAGGGCTGGGCACAGGGGTGAGCCCTGCACCCAGAGGGAAGCGGGTGGGCAGCGGGGCTGGAGCGGCTGTAGCTGTGCAGGGTGCCAGGGGACAGACACACAACAGACTGATGCTGGGTGTGAACAACCCGGCGCTTTCTGATACGCATTGTGCTCTCACGACTCCCTCTCCCTGCTCCCAGGTCCTGGGGCTGCTTCTGCACAACATGTGTAGGGCCGGACTGAAGGGATTGCAGCCGTCTGGGGCTGAGATTTAGGAGAACTTCATATTTCATGGCATGGCCAGTGCAGCCCTGAGTGGCACCAGCAGAGCACTGGGAAGAGGAGAGCGGTGGTGGCTGCACGGCCATGGCTAAGGGTGTATCCCGCTGGGTGCCCTGGAAACCTGCTGCGGCTGCAGAGCGAGACTGGTTTGAGTCAGAAGAGCTTGAAAGTCATCATTTTATTTTCTCTCATTCTCCCTATTTTTGGCTTCAGATTCTTGGATGTCTCCTGCCTACTCCCCAAGTATGTGACAAGGAGTAGGTTTGAGATAGTAACAATATTAAAATGAGTCAAAGCGCAGCATGAGCTGAAAGCACAAATACAGAATAAAACCTCTCAGCAAAAATAACAGCCAAGGAGCAGTCAGGTAGGGAGGAGATCCTCAGGAAAAGACCGAGGAGCAAGGGAGGATCGCAGGCTCAACAGCGTCCCTGATGCTGCGTGGTTTAGGGACCCTCCCAGGGACTGTCACCTGCTCAGGCTGAACAACAAAGCAGGCAAAGTCCAGAGAGAGATGGAAATAATCAGAAAACATGGGCTGTGAGCGGAGAGAAGGACATTTGTTTACCGAGTGATCTGTTCAGAAGCTCTGTTCTTGAGCCAGACATTTGAGCATGGAGTGCTGTAACTGGGTTCAGTGGCAGAGGCACAGAGCACAGCACCAGCCTGGGGAGTACAAAAATTCAGGAACAAAGCAGGAAAGATGGGAAATAAAAATGAGCCAGATGTTAGAGGGATCGATCAGACCATGGGACAGGCTAAAATACAACAGCGGATGTCTCACAGTTTGGGCAGATGCCAGTCAAGTGGAGAAGATGGCACACCAGGATTATAGCAATGTTGGCCGCAGAGGCAGGAGAAAGACGTCTTAGAAACCTATGGAGCACCTCGGTGTTTGGTGGGAAGTGTGTCATGCTGGGTGATGCCCTCACTCCTGCCAGGGCTGTTAGCAAATCTAACATTTATCTACTGGGAAATGAGAAAGCCCTGGCTTGTGAATAAGTTGTTTCATTAAGGAGGAGAAAAGAAAGATGATGTTTCCCCCATTTGTCAAAGTTCCTGAAGTCTAGTGTTGTCATTGCCGCTCTTGTCCTTCCTCCATGGTAATAAAGGAACTCATGATATTTTTTTGCAAATCTGATTTCTCTCCTCCCTTCTCACACCCTCGATTTAAGGCTTGCAGCGTTCTTAACCCCACAAGAGGCGAAGCAGACGCTGCCTGCAGGGCCACGAACAGCCCTGTTGAAGTCGTGCTGCGGCTTCATGTGCATGCTTAGAAGTTTGCAGAATTGAGGCTGCCCAGCCCAGGGGT
Source organism: Coracias cyanogaster (assembly GCA_033124195.1). NCBI lineage: Eukaryota > Metazoa > Chordata > Aves > Coraciiformes > Coraciidae > Coracias > Coracias cyanogaster. Next base: position 14,254 of record JAVSBS010021028.1, read on the forward strand.
CATTTGTGGAAGGCAGGTCTCTAATGTCCCGAGCATCTCACAGAAACTAAATGCATCCAGACTGTGGTTTCAGAGCCACTCATTTAGCAGGTACCTTGAATCTGAAGCATCTCCAGGAGACATAATGCACAGCCCAGTTTGGGTGTTCATCGCTAGGCCACCAGCTCAGCTCTTCACATTTAGCTCAGCTCCAGCGCTTGTCACAGCCCCAAACAGACCAGGACAGTCCCTGAAATGCCGTTACTGAGAGCAAATGTTTAACATTCCCCAGGTGGGTACGTTTGATAAAAACACTTAATTACTACACTTCCTAAAGCATCCCGGAAAGCACAGTGCGGTTGGCCAAATAAAATCTCTAAACAGCTATTAAAAGTCAATAGGTTCTTGCACCCTCCACAGCCATAAAATCTGCAGAAATAAAGACACCGGATACTGGCTCTATCGAAAGGGAGGGCAAAACATCATGTCACCATATGGTGACATGGCGCTGGCCAAGCCCCTCGATTACAGTGTATATAAACATGGGAGCATCTCATTTTTTGCTGGCATCCAGCTGTCCTCAGGGAGCACCCCGGGCTTCCCACTGAAAGCACCCCTCGGCTCGTGGGATGAGCAGCTTTCTTCCAGCACACTATTTGTGCTAAGAGACGATCAGCTGGCTTATTCCCATCACATAGTACTTTATATTTTTAACTAGAAGCTATAAAATCCAGGAAACATGGATTTATGGCCTATAAAAGCCTTAGAGCTATGACCTACTGACATGTAACTCTTTACTACTGGCCTTGGATGGGGCTCCTAGCCCAGAGCCCTGCTAAGCTCATTCCGTAGCATTTCTTTGTTTGAGCTCTGTTAATGACGCAGCGATGTTGGGTATCCCAAGGGTTCAGAGATGGAGGCTTGGAGGGCAGGTGGGCATCTGCTCTGAGGTGCAGGAGAGCCAGGCAGCACAAAGTTCAGCTCACAAGAAGCGTGGCTACCCCGAGTAGAGAACCCCACCACGATCTTAACCCTTGGTGTTCTCCCTGGACACAAAGCATTTGCTAGGAGGGATGGTGAGAGTCACCTGAGTTGCTCCGTCCAGCTGATGGCGGGTCGCTTTGACAGCACATCATCACCCAAAAGGCAGCAAAGCTGTTTCCTTGCTCCTGTCACATGCAGTCTTTATCCCAGTGTCTCATAGTGCCAGTCAGACATCGCTGGGGATGTTCCTGGTGCCACCTCCCCCTTGGGAGATGTCTTTTCTGATGTTCTCTCGCCACATAGCCCGCTGTGGCAAGGGCAAGGATGGGCACCTCACGTCTGGCGCTCTGGGGTCACAACACTTCTGCTGGGGGCTGATCCTGCTCCCCCGGCACCTCTGAGCTGGGCAAGGGGACCCTGGCTGCAGGATCCTTCCTTCCCAGGAGGAAGGAGATACAGGCACATCTGCACAGGGCAGGAGAGCTTTTTCTGCTTGTGAGCACCCACACAGTGTTTATTTGCAAGTGAGTCAACCGGACTCTAATGGTTTTGTGGATGCTGCACAATTCACCTCTTATCTCAGGGATTTTCATTACCTTTTGGGCAATTTTGACAAGAATTCAATTTTCCCTGCCCACACAAACACATTCCGCTGTTCTCTCATTGAACACATCAATTAGAAGCCAAAAAAAGTCCTCAGCATCTTTTCTCTCCTGGATTCAGCCTCTCCCACCAGCTTTAACACCATTTCCCAGTGCAATTACCTACCGCAAACTGCTGCCAAGTCTGGCCTGAAAGACTGAAACTCTTCACACCTGATCCATGCGCTTCTCATCCCCGGAGATGTGTCTCTGCCATCCTGGGGAGCACAAACCACTGCCCCAAGTGAGCAGGGCCGGAGCCATTCATGGCTCCTCCATCCCTGCGACAGAATCTGCCAGGAGCACGTGCGCTGTGGCACAACAAACTAAGTAGGGGAAGAAATACGAAGCTTTGTCTCATTCTCAGTATTTACCACATCTGGAAGAGTATCCAGAGGTATTCCAGCTGCCTTTGCAAATCAACGAGTTTCCTGTTTTCCTGCTTTTTATTCTCACTGGGATGCAGAGAACTGCACCATTTTCCGTCATTCCAGTTGTTTCCACAAGGTAGAAGCTGAGTCTCGAAGCCTGAAGGCGCAGGGGTGATCTACGGGTCTGTCCCATTCTTGGTCTCTCCTCCAGGCATTTGCTTCTCAGGCAGGACACCAGGACGTGTGGTCTGACCCACTGAAGCACTTACCAGCCTTATTTTTTTTTTTCCCCCCCTTAAACTCAAAGCAAGCATCAGACATTCTATTTTAAAAGGAGACCCTGAGAACAGCGCCTGCGAGCCAGGCCACAAGATGAGCACAAAGATGCCACCATAAGGAAGCGCTGCCACTGCCACCACGCTGCTCTGGACCTGGGGACATGGGTGGCAGCAGCTCGGTCCCTGCCAGCGCAGAGCCAGGGCAGGGTCCCCGCACGCAGAGCTCCCCATCTCGGCCCCGCACGCCAAAAGGTAGAAGTGAAAAGCAGATGTGAAGTCTGGGAAGGTTTCCAACATGGGAGCTGGTTTGTTTGTTTTTTCCTCCCCTCATTTAAGCTCCAGACCCGAGAGAGACTGCAAAGCAGGAGCCCCTGGGGCACAGGGACAGTGGTGCAGAGGTAGCAGCAGCAGGTGATGGCAGCAACCCTCCCTTGCTCTGCAGAAAGTCCCAAAGCCCTCGGTCTTGGTGATGGAAGAGAGAAAGGGAAGCTCTGTGGCCAGATGAGAGGAGCTCCAGCCCCCCATCACTGCAGCCAGAGCTGCTGCTTGTGTGCAGCTTTTAGCTGGCTGCTCTGCAAGCAGGGTACAAATTAAGGGGATCCCTGGTGTCCCACCTGCAAGCTGGAGAAAAACTTCCATGAAGCTGGCTAAGTAGCAGGCAGGAGGATGGTGCAGAACATCTCCTTGGCCCCGGTGCACTCTGCAGGCAGTGCCCACCCTGCCTGGCTCCTTCCCATTGCCTGGGGCACTGGGGCTGCTCAGCATCATCTTTAAGGGGAACTGTTTGCCTTTCCTTTCTCTGGGCTGAAAAGGTCCCAGCTCCAGAGCAGCCACCTCCAGCCCAGCCTCCTGACTGGGGCTGTACCACAGGCAGAGAAATCCCCAGGACGCAACTTAACCACAGCAGAGAGGTGAAGGCAAGGCAGAGCCACCTCCTGAACCCTCTGATGGTCAAACACTCCAATTCTCCTTTCCTTTCTTTGACCGCTGACACAACAGCTTCACCTTGAAAAGCTGTAAGAGGAAACCTGAAACGGGGATGTTGAAAGGCAGGGAGAACAGAATACTCCAGTGTGAGTTTTCCTCCAGCTCTCCATGTTGTCTTTGAATTCTAAGAGCACCATCTTGTGTCCAAACACAACAGACTGTGCCCAGTCCTGGGCTTTCCATCCTATTGACAATCACAAGCAGATAATTACAAGCAATATCGCTTCTCATCAGCTCCCTTCCCACCATCACTTTACAGAACATTTTGAAAAGCAGGAAAACAATTTGCGTATGTGGGTCTGTCATCTCAAAATAGCTTTTTAAGAAGTTAACTATAACCCTGCAAAACTGCAACAAGTTCTGAACACCACGTCATGAACTGGAATATGGTCTAAGGCCAAAAAGCTCCCTCAAAAGTTTTTACAGTAGGCTTAAGGGGCACTTGTGCACCAGAGATCATCATAATGTTAAATAACATTTACAGGCTGTGTTGCTCAGCTTTCGAATAGATGAAATGAGAAGTGATTACAGGGTGAGAAAAAGGGAGCTGATGGCAAAAAGCATCCCTCATTATGGTTTGCTATTCCATTGTAGAAAGAGAGATGTTATTTCAATCTCTCAATAAATTCAAGGTTTAATTTCCAGCAAGTAAGTATTCTCCAATAACACGCATTCCCATGGAAACATTTTGACTTGCTGAATGATTATTAACATTTAACCTATTCCAATTTGAATACTTTTTTATAGGAAGCTGATACAACTGCGGTAACTTTTTCCAAATGTGCTGAGTGCTTTTCCATTATCATCATGTTATTGCAGAAGGGCGTCAGTATTTAAAACAGCTTAAAACATCACTCTCCAAATACCGTTTGTAACATCTTAACCTACTCCACTATTCTCTGTGCACTTCTCTCAAAACAGGGTCTGAAAAATTAAATGACTTACCCACAGACCTGAGGGGCTGCCAGAGGAGATTAAACATTTCCAGAGTGAAGATTTGTGGTCCTGCTTCCTACTTAATCCATACACACACTTAGCACAGTGCACGGATGCAACGCGCACGTGACATCAGGACACGTCCCAGGAATAAACACTGTTAAGGAGAGGGACATTTGTCAGTACATCTGTTCTGGAGAGGCAGCATCTTGCAAGAAAACTCCAGCCCATGAGCAAAAAGATACTTTTTTTTTTTAAGCACCAAGATGGTAACGTTTCAAGTCGGTACAACACTGGTAAGGACACACTTTGCGTTTTCTGAACCATGGATGATTTCTATGTTTGCAAGCGTGACCCAGGGGTATTAAAAAGCAACAGTTTTACGTGGGCCCTTCCCTCCTCCCGAAGAGAAGCCAGAGTAACACGTGCCTGGAGATCCACAGGGGCAAGGTGAGGGACGGGACAGTTCGTGCCCCCAGCACACCAGGGGACAGAACATCTCCATTGCATGAGGACGCACCCCCCAGCCCATGGTTGTTTAACCCATGAACCTTCGTTAAAAGGTGAACCAAACCCTTTCCGTGGCACGGCCACTTGTTTCATACTAATCAAGATAAATTGCTGGGACAAATGTGGTTAGTAGGTGGCAGATGAGCCAGGAAGAAATTAAATCCTGGCTCTAGCCAAGTGCTCTGTTTCTGTAGTAAAAATGAATCTCTCGCCGCTGAGCCCTCATCCTTCTGCCTTATAATTACACCATTTGCTGTGCAGCAGGCAACCAACATCCATTTGAGCTTGGATGAATCTGCAGTAAAGTGCTAGGAAAACTTGGAAAATAAATGCCAGTGCCAGCCAGCACGTATTTCGTGTGAGCTGCAGTTAAGCAGATCTCCTCTAGATTCCTCACCTATGAATCAGCGGGTTTGTGGGCCCTGCAAGAGCGAAGGCAGCACAGCAACATTTGGGAACCAGTCAGTGAACAAAGTTTTTCTTCAGTTTCTGCTCAGGCCCAGAAGAAGATAGCAGGATGACAGCTGCGGGCTGACTCCAATATGGTACTACCTGTATTTACGATGGCAATATTTGGCTGCTAGTGTAAAACACCCAATTATGCCTTCTGGTAGCACCAAAACACTTAGAACTTAACAGGAGACTACAAAGACCACACCAATCCGATGCATGTTTCATATACATATTTATATATATTTCATGTACAAAGTTACATTCTGAACCCCATGGATTCAATAATAGAAATAAATACTGAAATAACTACACTGCTATATGAGCTTTTCCGCTCACAGAAAAGAAGCCTCAAGTTTTAACAGACAGCAAGTTGAACGCTGTAGTATCCATCTCAGATTACAGAGGCAAGTAAAACTCAGCGTAAAGTGTCCAACAGACAAAACTTTCAAAAATTACAGACCATAAAGTGTTTAAAATATATGCTTAAAAGATTGAGAAATGTGCATCAACAAAATTAATAAAGGAAACTTAATCTTGTTAGAGGGCGGGAGAGACATTTAGTGTATAGAAAAATGCTTTGAGGTGCAACATAGGTTGTTACAACATGGCATAACCCTGTTAGAAAAAAAAAAACAACGTTTAATTTCCCTAAAGAACTGTATTTGAGTTTACCGTGTCTTGTTTTACAGAGCAGGGCCTTCATAAGACCCTGTCTCAACAGGGCCACTTACAAGAGTGCTAAATCAGATTTAATCCTTTGGTAACTTTTATAATACTCACATGGAAATAAATATTCAGTTACACAGCATTTTAAAAGACACACGTTCTTTAGAACAGTTAGTATAATAAAACAGATTTAACATTTGTTTGTTACTAAGGCAGCCTATGATAAAGTGTCTACGCTCTGCCAGCTCTATCTGATCCAACGCAGGAAGACCTTTACAAGAAATGGACAATGCAGCAGCTTATACAACGCGTTTCACCCTTACCATGCAAACACCCTTACCCAGGCAAGTAATGTGCTGCATTTTTTGTGCTCGAAATGTTTCCAAACTATTCACAAGCTGTAGCTATCAAGAGATTAGTTCCTATTTATACAATGCTTTAATCACATGAGTGTATGCATAAACACATTCTTGAGACGGATTTGCAGGAGCGTATTGTCATCTCAATGCCTGGGGTTTGTAACGCGCTTTATTCGCCGCTCGGAGCGACCTTCAGCAGAGTTGGTAAGTCCCAGCGCACTGCGATGACAATAGCGACCCATTTAATCTACTGTACCTTGGGACAGGGGATAAAGTTTTAAATGAGAAATACAGAGAAGTGCACATGCCTTTTATCTACACCCACAGTGGCACATAGTCAACCTACTGTTTTCTTTAAAACTCTTCCACTTTTGGACAGAAACAATCATCCTCTGAAAAATTTGCAAGAGTTGGCCCACTGAGGTGACTAAAATGGCACGGTGGACCAGATATATTTGGCAAAAGACCAGGTACACACTTGCCAGATTGAACTGCTCTGTTTGGTAGCAGTAAAGCCGTTCAGAGAGAACAGCTCATCCCTAATTACAACTAAAATGCTATACGAGAACCAAGAAACAGAATTGTGCGCTTTTTTTTCTGAGAACATGAGAATGTGACAATCAACCAGTGAGTAAAAGCTTTGGAGACTGTTTTCCAAAGACCAAAATAAAAAAAAAAAAAAAATTCAGAAAATGGCAGGAGAAGCAATGGAACTGCACCACTCACAGTGAAGATTCTGCACAACAGCGGAAGTTTAGACAGCATTTTTCTTTGACATCCAATTTCATAAGTTAATTCAGATGTGCTTCAGGTTCTGCATACATGTATATGTAAGGTTTAAGTAAGTCTAAGTGTGTTTACTCCGTTTACTTTCTGTATCTGTATAATTTTTAAAAAGCTCCCAGACTTTATATTTAAGCCAAAGTACTTTAAGAGGGACGTTAAAGGTGAATTTGGAAAGCAAATTATGAACAACATGCTCTCATCACTTTTGGCATTCTGAAGAGAAAAATACTACCAAGATATTAGACATCTTTAATAAGGATTTTTACTACATAGTTCATGTCCTAAATACATATTTACGAGAGGAACAGCTGTGTACAAAATATGTTGCTTAAAAAGTATTTATACATATAAATCTAACCAATAGACCTGAATGGAGTTTTTCTGGTTTATCAGCTATGATATGCATTTGAAAAAGCTGCCTAAATATATATTTACACAATAGACCTCAGCTAAATGTGTTCATTTAAAAAATTAAGAAAATATATAAACACATGTTTGCCTGATAGACCAGAACTGCTCCTATTGCATAAAAATGTTTAGGCAGTTTTAAAAAAGTGTTTCTATATTTACTCCTCTGAAACTGTTCAGTTCTCTCACATAATCGAGTTACTAAACTTCTCTGCTAATCTGAACAGAACAGTCCCAACTGTTGCGGGGTAAATGCCAGATGTTTATTAAAACCCCTCAAAACTTTTACTTTCCAGAGACTAAATGAAAGAGCAAATCTGGGTTTTAAAATATTCTGAAGTACAGAAATTATGAAGTGTTTAAATTAGGTCTGATACTAATGTAGGAAATTCAATGTAAAAGGAAGACAGTCTTCGACTCACACTTATGGTTAAAAAAATAGATGGTGAGTAGACAGAATGTCAGCCTAATATTAGAGTCTCCTGACTTTCATCAATTTTCTCAATCTTAGTGCTACCTGCTAACATTGTTGCTAAACTTTTTTTTTTTTAACTAAATTGGGGTATGCAACTACAAAAAAAATACATTTTGTACCTAATTATCTGGCACTAAAGTTGCTTTACAATCTCACTTGGGCAGAATGCATTTTTCCTGTACACTCTCAGTCTTTTCTCATGCTCTAATCGAGGTCTCTAACCTTCACACATGTAGTGCCTCATGAGTTTGACCAGCTAGGCAGAGAAGATCATTCTAGTGCTTAGGACATAAGAAGTTAAGACAAGAAAAGAACAAAACATATCCCCTGTTCAAGAATTTTACAGTTCCAAATTTAAATCATCCTCAGAATACCCTTTGGAAAGTTGTTCCATGTCAGGGAAAGGGAAAAACACCATGCTCAAAATTGCTCATTATTGAGGGCAGCAGTTCTCAAACTTTAAGGTTCAACAGCAAAAACATGATGTTATTTAAATATTGTCATCTTAATTCCTATACAATCCCCCCTTCCCCACAGAAATTCTGATCAATGTAACAAATTAAACCATATACACGATTTAAGCAAGATTTTCCAGGTTTGGAAACAAAAGCTGAAATTTACAGTTTGCTTTAGCCCTCACTGAATATTTGGATGAGCCTTAATAATCCTTCTTATAATTTGTCAATTTTTTTACTACTCTGGGAATAACTTTGCTGTTTTACTCAATGCATTATCCAGTGAAATGAAGCTCAGTTGTAATAAAGCTGAACTCAAGTGAGACTACCAAAGAAGTGAACTACATTAGATTGCTGTGGTACAGTAAAACTAATGTCTCAATTGCTTACTGTGGTGTGCACACCAGTTTGGAGGTCGACCTGATTTCTTTATACCGTTCCATGTAACACGGGTGCAGTAAAACAGCACAAGCTAATTCCTGTATAGTTAAAGGTATGACAGATTTGCAATATAAAGTTAAACAGCAAAGAAATGCTTCAACATCATGTAGTGAAATAGGTTTCACAAAATAAAAAAAACATGCAAAAGCTTTTTTTTTTTTCCTTTTTTTTTTTTTTCCTTTTTCTTTTTTAAGGTCTCCAGCTGCATCCTACAGGCTCACTCACTGCCACACATTACTTGCCACACTATCAAGTGACTTCTCTCAGCTTTGGCTACAGAAGGTTCAAGTTGCAGAGCTTCTCCAAGGAGTTCAGATTCTCCACCTTCATCACCTGGAAAAACAATCAGGCAGGCAAAACACGGTATTAATACCAAAAGGAGCAAAACAAGTGACATCTAGGTTTACAAGAAAAACACTATAGAAGACAGTAGTTGCCATGTGCTCATATAAAAGCATACTCAAGATTGTGAATATATGCCATACAAACTGAAAGTCTGATGCACTATTATCTCAGAGCCTAGTATTCTGATGGTCATATTCTTCAGTTCTAGCCCCCCAAATTACCTGCAGTCTCTTAAGTACCCACATTCTACACATTTCATTACTTAACTCTTTAAGGCACAGAAACAACAAGCTAATTTGCAAACCTGCAGTACCTCCCAGGCAGAAATGGAAATGGTTATGCTAGAGGAAAGTGTGCTGCATAAACACATAAACCAGATTAAGTTCTCTGGAAAGAAGAGCAGTAAATTCAGCACAAGTGAGACAATGCAACATTTATGTCTGTCATGAACCTTTCCTTTTCCTTCCTCTTGTTCTGGCTTTCCTAGCTTGTCGCAGCTCTGCACACGCTGCACAGGACAGCCTGAATCCTGCCCTCTGTTACAGCTCTTCACAAGGGAAGAGCAGTTTTGTCGCTGCCTCTAAACTCTCGGTGACATGAACTGTCTTGGATCAAAGGTGACAGACTAACCACCAAACAAAACTGCATGTAGGACAGTAATAAACACGAATACAGAGGAAGTCTTGTGGTCCAGAAGAACATCCACTTAATCAGACGAAAAGGGAACTGACCTACAACTCGAAGGTTTCAAGTCACAGTTTGGCTGGTTTTCTGGTTAGACTACTTGGGTGGTTGGAGGAACTTGCTCCTGAGCCAGTTTGCTGTGCTAACGTTGGCCAAGCTGATGCAGCTACAGCACTGACACCTCTGTTCCTGACTCTGCATCATGCCACAAGGACAGCAAACTGCACATTAGGTACGTGGCTGTACCAGCTTGCTTGGAATAAGCGCAGAGTTTTTAGTACTCACTACAGTGAGTTACGCCTCCTGTGTAACTCCGCTGAGGTCACCAGCAGGAACTTGTTCTTCATTGACTACTGGGATGACAGAACTTGGGCTGGCCTTCATGGTTTTTTTTCCTTTGTAGTGGTTGTTGTGGCTTTTATTATTGTTTGTTTTTGAAAAACATTATACACAGATTTAGGCAAGAGGTCAGAACCGGGAGTTGTGACTCCTTTTTAGGCTCTTTTTGTCAAGGTCTCCTATTGCAGATTCTAACCATAGAACCACAACAAGTCTCATCTTGATATATTTCCCAAATAGAGTCAATTAAAAAAAAATAAAAATGTTTACACAAGAAATCTTTTATGGGCTAGATCATGCAAAAGTGCTATCCAAGAAAAGCAAACAAACAATAAGAAGGGCACATGAAGATAAGTGAACTGCTTTTTCCCTTTTCACTCAAATGAGTAAATTCTAGTTTGAGTCTTCATGTAAGACATGACTTTTTTTTTTTTTAATAGTCAGTCTGCATATTTAAGTAACTAAGAAAATGTTTTCCAGCAGTTTGGGATAGAAAACTGACCAGTCAAAGTAAGACTGAAAGCATGAACAGTAAGGTCGTACAAGACTCCAAAGTGGAGTTTCACATAAATGTTTTTACACAGTCAACTCAAAGGTCATGGTTTATAGAGAGGAGGAGGAGGAGGAGAAGTTGAAAGGGGGAGGTATGTGTGAGAATAAAGATGCTCCTATTCTTGCGCTTGCTTAGTAAAGACTATGGACTGACCACACAAACGCGCTCTGCAATCACAACAAAATTATATGGCTAATGACCTTTCATTATGAAGTTAAAACTGATTTTAAGCTCAGTTTTCTTACCCATTCTGAAGTCAATATATCCTTCTCCACCACTTATCACCAACATTGATTTTAAGGGACTCTGGCTGAAGGACTCTTGGGCTGGTTTATCAGCTGTTAGCTCTGTTCCACCACTAGTCTGTGGGCAAACAACCTGACCTGGATTAAAAACAGAATGCACTTTAACGCCACGTTTCACAGAAAAATTCCACCTGTATTTAGGCACTGGATGACACACTTAATGCCTAAAGATACACTTAATTTTGGATTTTAGTATCTCTTCAGCAAGGGACAGAAAGCTAGCTTTGCTCTGATTTCATCTCTAAAGAGACAAAGAAAAAAGTGGAAACCAGAGAATTAAATGTCTCTTGATAGATTTCACAGCACAGGCATGGAGATCTGGAGAATGACCTTGAAGCAGACTGAAAGCCTTTCCAACACACAACTGAAAGGATTCAGCGCATGTCAGCCCATTAAGCAAACTTCTGCCATTGGCTTCCAGCACACAAGGTGCATAGCAGCACTGAGAGGGTGTTTGACCAGCACTGCAGCTTCTAGGAGATCTCAGCTGGAAAAGCCAAGAGTTCTTTACTTTGGAGACCTCTTCCTTAGTAGCTCATCCTTCCTGCATGATGTTAAACTCTTAAACTGGTCCTCACATCAATTAGCACTCGACTGCCTTCTGTATAGGCAAGTACCACCGTACCTCTTTCCCAGATGGAAGCAAAGCATTTCTGCGGCCAAATCCTTCTCCTCCCACTACACAATACTGCGCTTAGGAATCAGAAACTCTTGCAAATAAACTATATAAACTGTTGCTGAACGCACCATTTCATACACTTGCTATTTTAGCCCAAACACTGTTTAACTAAGCAAAATGAGGGCAAAAAAGAAACTTCGTTTGAAGAATGGCAATAAAACCTCACCAGGTACTGCGACAAAGAATTTAACAGCATCGCGGTGCCCATGGAAGCAAAGCTGCGCGTGTGCCATTGAGCAGTACGGTATGAATGTTCCTGGAGTCACTTTGTCACTGTTTTCATCGCCATATACACGTATTACACTCCCCGGACGGTTTCCGGAGCCTGCTGCTGCTTTATTAGCTGTAAAAGAAGAATAGTGTTTTCTACTTGAAAATACAAATTACAGAAATGGTTATTTGTTAAGAAACCTTATGGTACCGTCTAAAAGCTAAAAGCCAACTTAGATAAAAATGAAACAGGAGGGCAGCAATGCCAATTCAAGACAGAGCTGGAAAGAAAAAAGATTGCATGCTTCGTTATTTTAAGTACATCAGAAAATGGAGCAGGATTCTTATTAGTCTAGCATAAACACCAGATTTTAATATCCCACTTTTGGAAAAAGATAATTTGTGAAAGGACTGTATCTTTCATAGAAAATAAGTACCTCTAGTGTGTTTCAGTATGAGCAAATTCAATGTACTTAAACATACAATTAAAGAGAGTTTCATTCCAACTAATCATAGGGTATCCCCTTGCCAGCAAAAATTCTCTAAAAATAGCCACTTGTGGGCATGGAGGAGCTACCCTATTGTAATTCTAAGTCTAGTTTTTACTGAGAAGTTTTGAAATCCATTAAAACAGAGAAGTACTCATGCTAGACATACAAGCCATCTCCATTCCAAAGACTGTCAAAGTAGTGAAAGAAACAGTGATTTTGTAACAAGACAGTAAATGATGTGGATTAATGACAAAGTTACAAGATATGGTATCACATTGGCTGGAAGAAAAACAAAGTCTGTATGAAAGGTCAGCTGCAACACAGGATGATATACTAAACTGCTGAGCAGATTGGTGGCCATTTAGCAAACATAAAACTGCTGCAATGCAGTAACTGCAAGTGGAAAAACATTTAGGAACATACAAAGGGTAAATCTATAAGGAGTGGGAAACAGCCTCAAAGTGGCTATTAGAAGCCTGAAAATAGATTTTTGTTCAGGATCTGCACTTACCCCTCAGCCCCAGTAAACGTCCCTGGTGGAGGATTACAGCTAAAGTGAGAAAGGAGGAAAGGGGAAATGGATAGGTATGACAGTAGAGGAGAAGGATTAATGAGAACCCACCACTCTTGTATTTTGGTTTTTGATAAGGTAGAGCTTAAAATTTTAGCTCCTAAAAACAGTAAATATCTAATTACAGAAGATTCAATAAAAGTCACAAAGAACAGTTATCTCGTTATAACAAGTTATCTTGTTTCAGTACAAAATGGACAACGAAAGCATCGCCTCTTTCACGTGCTTTATCACTGTGAAGTTTGTTTTTGATTAGCAACGTTTCCCCTTTCTCGCTTTCCTTGGCAGGAGGCTACTAAAATAATGTGGAACAGGTCATGTTTTCAAGTGCCCTTTCAAAACATCATCTGCAGATCTTGAAGATGCTCTGCTGTTGAGACCCAGGGAATCGAGATATGCAATTGTTTATGCAAGGATGCGACTGCTTTTGAAAACCATGAATATTTTACCAGGGGTTCTCAGACCCACTATCAGGCTACCCACAAATGGTTCTTCTGATCATGAACAACTAACAAAACCGAAATGAACCTGAAAAGCCTTAATAGGGATTTTTTCATGTTCGCTACTGTTTTAAAACAAACTCCTCTGCAAACATTAAATTCAGCTTGATGCAAATAAAAAGCTATAATTTTTGAAAGCATGATTGAAACTATTTCAAATTCATGATAGGAAGTCTGTCCTTCCTTAGTACATTCATGCAATGCAAAAAAAGACATTTACTGAATGGATGGATGATGTAATGGAACAGTATGAGAACGCATGTATGTGCTGTTCAACAAAGCAGATACAACACGAAGAGGTTTTACTACTAAATTATCCTGAAGTTTCACCTGTCAGACCATACTACTTTCTAAACAACAACAGTACAAGTGTTGGGGTTTTTTTGTTGTTGTTTTAAATACAATCAATCAATTCACACAGATTCTTCCCAAGCTTCACCTAGTTAAGGTTTGTTTCGCCCTTGAACTGGGCTGTTCTCTTCTGCCCACCTTTGAATGCTTCCACTCCCACTCCCAGGTAGTTTTAGCCCACGACAAGACTTGGGGGTTTGTTATTAAGTAGGTACCTGGATTTGCATTATTGGAATTTTACCTAGAAGCTAATGCCCTATTCACAGGGCACTATGCTACACAGTCCTACAGCTTTGAACATGTTCTTCAGATCAGCCAGGACTACTGCTGCTCCAGTTCTTTACATCAGCTTTGTGATGAATTCTCAAGTGCTAAAGCCAATCAAATTGTATTAGCAACAATACCAACTTGCTCAAATCAAACAAAAATCTACTTTGGTAATCATATGGCAATCAAAAATAACATTAATGAGAAAACTAAAGCCATCTCTTACAAGCAAGCAACTTCTATAAATGCTGCTAATGCTCGTAACACCTCTAGAGCTTCAAAGTGCCTCATTCAAGCTGCAGCAACTCTGCTCAAATTGAAGCACAGGAGATTTTGGAGATGTTCTTTTTTGCTCAGAGAAACCATAACCACATACACAGATTAGGTGCTAAACATCACACAGGCCCAATCTGTTCCAAACCTGAAAGATTCAGACCTGGCAGCAAAGCTTTCTATCCATTAGCAAGCATCTGAATGGCGTTTAATATTCTCTTTTTGTGTCTACAGCATATTGCACAGTGCTATTCATTTATATTTTACTTACTTTCTGTTAATGGAATGGAGATGATGACACCATTTCCTGTTCCTACCCATAAACGATTACAAGACACCATAAGAGCTGTGATTCTCACAAATGAGAATCCCAGTTTACCAGTACCTAAAAACAAAAGATGCTTTTCATCAAAAATTATGAGCAAGAATAATTTTAGTTCCATATCAGAACTCCAACTCCCAAACCACGTAGACAAGTAATTCCCTCCCCACTTCAAACAGAAACAAGGTAGAGGAGTATATTTAAGTTGCAAAGATAACCTAAAAGGCTAAAACACTCTGTTAAATTAAGTTGTGAACCTATATAGAAAGACTAACTGTGAGAAAGCACAAAAGGTATCATGGCTCCATAATGCTGCACAGTAAAATCTTTTGAGGTTTACAGCACCAGGGCAGCTTTTCAAATAAACAAAAAAAGGTGAGCTTACAGATGTAAAATAATGGTTTACTATCTTTGGAATTTCTCATCCATTAGCACTACGAGGGGAGCAGAAGGCGGCTGACCAGCAATGGCACAGTAGTTACTTGTGAAGAATTTCTCTGGATTTGTTGTGTTATGTAGGTGGTCAAACTGATCTTATATAAATATTAATAAAACGATCAGAAAGCTTATGAGCTTCAGTAGCAATGAAAATTTGATATTCTGCATTTTCTTGAAAGAGAGGCAATTTTTCCAGGCAAGTAATGGATTCTTCCCACTCAAATTTAAAAAGGCACCAGTACAGTAAAAAAGAGCAAGACTTTAGTGTCTCTGTTGATGCCTGCCCAACCCAACCACCACTTTCCTTCTTAGTTCTGATATTTCAGGGACAACTTACGCATCAGGTAGGATCAACAGACTGTATCAGAAGGCCTATCACCCTCACTATACATTACGACTGACTCCGGCTTCTACTTCCAGATTCAAGTTCTCAGACACAGGATTTCAGCAGCCTCCCACCCACCCTTGCCCCTAGTCTGCAGTGAGAATTGCCTGACCGACAACAGGAAAAGAACGCTCCAAACAGCAAGATGTGTAAGAAAACAACAGTTTCTCATCAACTTACCTAGCATTTTGCTTACATAAGGTTCAATGTCCACATCTTGTAGATGCTGATACGTGTGCGCATGATAGAGACGCAGGGTGGAGTCCAAACGAATCGACACCCACACCCCATCACCCACCCATGCCAGTTGTCTCACTTGGCTTTCTCTCCTTGGGTGTGCATCAAATGACTTCTATGGAAGATTAAATTTTAAATTAGAACACAAAACAAAGGAAAGAGTAAGACAGACATCTCTGCTACTCTCTTACATTGTCAATATTGGCAATTTTCTTAAGCCATCCACAACCCCCTGATGTGCAAAGATCACCAGCAGAAAGTGTTCAGCTTACTAACAATTACCATATGATGCTGGTAAAGTATTAGTAAAAATGCTGATTCCCTTCCCTGGAGTGTGGCCTCAAAGCCACAGCTTCCTACTTTGTCCTTGTTTACATACCATATCCCAGCCTACTCTTGGCTTCTGTCTCCATTTAACCTGGAGACGTTTTGGGGACAAAGTCCTCCTGTCACAGCACAGGATACATATGCCCCAAGAAGGCATTTTTTTTCCTAGTTTTGTCAAGCTGCTCTGGCATACAAACCCACAAAACGCCAAAATAGAAAAAAAATACACAAAATATACTCTATCAACCAGCAAAAAAAAATAATTCCACTATTGTATGAATTCCTTCATTTCAGTTTTCATATATATATATAGCCTTCTTCACAAAAATAGATTATTAATTGGGTGCTTGATATTTTCTAACAAGCAGACACCCTCAAAAGGTCTGGCCCATGTCTCAGGCCTATTAGCAGAAGCTGAAGTATTAATACTGCTAATGGCTTTCAGAAATCTTGGGCACCTTCTGTACCCAAGTATCACGTACACCTACAACGCTACAGAACACCAGCTTACATACCTTATATAAACCAACTATTCTGTAACTGGAGGGAGAGTACTTACAAACCTCTAAAATATGCAAAGACAGATTATAGAGAAGGTTACAGGAGGGTGGAGAACATAGTGAGACAAGCACAGAATGAGCTGGGAGCTAGCCTTGCAAGCTCAGCAGAAGGACACTTCACAGTTCCTGGCCAGCTTGAAGTAGAGAACTGAACTCCCCTGAAATTTGTTTCAGTAAATACTGTCTCATCATGGCTTAAAATCTTCCAAAACAATGAAACCATCTTAAACTGTAATATTACATTTCCCAAGACAAATTTGCTTGGTTGCTTGTTTCTGTACTGATGAACAAATAACTGTTCTCTGGAGTTACTCTGGAGTTTGAGCTGTAGCATGAGATGGCATTAAAACATAGCATTTAATTACTTCAAACACCATTTTAACTTGCCTCTATTTTCATGGCCTTTGGTTGAACAACATAGATTTTGTTCCTGTAGCCACACCAGACTTTGTCATGTACCACTGTCATGCACCTTATCGAATGATGTGGCCGGCCCAGGTCTAAGAGGTGATAGTTTGTCAAATCCCACTGACCATCTTTAAAAATGGAAGGAAGAGAAAAAACAGAACATAGACATTTTTTAAACTCAGAGGAACTTAAGTACAGGCACATACCTTACCAGTCTAATTTTTTAAAAGCACTGTAATAACCTGGATAAATCAGTACAAATTTATGGCTAGGCTCCTCATTAAAAAAATCCCAGCATCCCAGTTACATGAACTACCAACATCCAAAAGCTACTTGCTTTTTAATCTAAGGTTGTACAGTGACTCGTGTTCAAAACACATCCAAACATTTTCAAAAACAGCAAGTTACCTAGTGCTGAAAGCTTTTCTTGGATAGGCATCAGGATACATCACAAGAAGTAGCTACCTGCATAGCACTAGGCACTCGCTGCTTGACTGAACAGATGTTGGCTAGTGCATCAAGATTTTTTTTTACATATGCTGCAAGATCTGAAGAAAGGCAGCTGAAATCTACTAAAAACATACTAAATTTGGTCATTCAACACCAAGTAAAATTCTTCTGTAGACTGAGCTTAAGCCATAGATCATCACTGACACACTAGAGATCTTCAAGGATTGTAAACCCCTGGAGTTTGCATTTAAAAAACAAAATAATTACAAACAACTTCATCCCAAATGCATCTTTCCCAGTATCTGCATTAGTGCTGTGCAACTTCTTTAATTCTTCTAAGCACTAAGTACAGGAATTTAAACTCCACAAGAAAAAGAACAAAAGAATGAGGAGTTTGTGGAAACAAGCCAACAGGTAAGTTCCAGGTACTCATAGTAAGACCTTCCCCTCCAGGTCCTTATTCTGGAAACTGGTGAAGGGAGCTCATGCACAAGTGGTTTGGGCATTAGCTCTGAAGGAATGCTTACAAAGTTCTCACTGAAGGACTTGGCCACAGACAATTATCAACTTTAATAACAAAACAGAAGACATGAATATTCAGCATGATGAGCAAGCAAAAGAGGATGATTGAAGTGGACTTTATCAACTGGCCTTTTCCTATTCAGCTCAGACGTATCCCACTCTCCTTAGAGTAAGAAAAAATTCCAGGAATGCATCAAGACAGTGCAAAAATGGTACTTGAAACTGCAACTGAAACACTAGAAAGATTTCTCAATACAGTCTGTAAACTGGGCCATTGGGGAATATATTTTCAAAACACTATTTATAAATGGCACATTTCTTTCCTAAATACTGTTACAACTTCAGTGGTTTCAAGGTCTAATAGAGTGCTTACCAACTCCTCGGTGAAATATTGCTAATGTTCCATCAGCTAGTGCAACTAATACTATTCCTTTTACATGTCTGGGGAAAAAAGGAGGCACAAGAATAGACACCATTAGACTGCATTTCTCAAACTCCAAGTTTAAAACAAGGTGTAAACATTTCACACTTCAGCATACTTTTATATACTCATGTTAGCCCTGGTGTTTTGATTTCTACAACACAGCCTAAGAGAAGGGAGAGTAACAAGGTGTCAAATTCAGTTCAGAAAGCTTAAAATATATTTAACTACAATGCCTGAAAAAACCCATCAAAGATAACAACTTATAAGTGTCTTGAGTCTTACTCCCCAAATGTTTTTCACCGCCCCTTGATGAATATGCATGAATTTATGGCAACTGACATTCCCAGTATCCGCAGAGGAAATACAAAACTACTTTGCAAGTATTTTAACAGAAGTTCATTATGATTTATATGACATTCTTTCAGGACTTACACAATACTGAGAATAGAATCTTTAAGTTTAATGGCATGAACACATTTCCTCCACTGGGCCACTGACGAATGAACATACAGGCTGCAAAGACAAATCAGGAGGGATTAAAAGCACTAGGAAAGGTCTACCAGACAGGAAAACACCCAAGCAAAACCCTTACAACTGAAATCCACAAAATGAAAATCAGTTTTTGTCTTACACCAAGAACGATGTATACAGACTGCAAGAAAGAGCTACATGAGCAGCACAGTGTTTTTTTCAGAGGCCTAGAACATTATCCACCCCTTTGCAGACACAGCTGCAGTAAAAAGAGCAACGTATTTTTCTAGCATAATAAAATATTCAAAGTTATGGAATTATCAGACCATAAAAATTTATTTGACTTGACTCAAGACAGTTATCAGGCCTAGAATCAAGTTTAAAATACTTTTTCCAAATAAATTCAACAAGATTAGCATTTTCTTACCATCCATTCTGTGCTCCAAGCCACATTGTTGGTAAAAGGCTACTCATTTTCTGTGCTTCTTCTCTCACTAGATCTTGCTCATTTGGCAAAACTGCAACATCTTTATATAACTCTGACTCAGTACTAAAAAAACCCAAGCAAAACAGTTATAATACACTGAATAAAGTGCACAGATTACACAAATTACACCCTAGGTATTTACTTCATTGCTGCTAGTTTCTATACTGGCTTTTGAAGTGCATAAGTTATTTAAAAAAACGGTAACCGTGCATGAAACAATACAGAGCAAAACCTCAATGAATTTCTACAAGTGGACATATACAAAGAAATTTAGGTTCTATTCAATGGAATGGCAGAAGGGTTGCAACATCAGAGGTGCATATTAAGAGAAACTTAGAAGTGCGAAACTTATAAAGATTTTATAAGTGGAGAGGGAAGATTCCTGAGGATCTGAAACACTGATTATTTTCAAGGTTCTTCTCCACCCCTGTAACTACACACACATTGACTATTCTGAGAAAATAAACATAAGTTGATATGAAAAAAAAAAGTGTAATTCTTACCTATTTTGACATCAAAACAGGGAACTAAAATGCGCATCTCTAGATCAGCACCACTCACATTAAGTCTGTGAGAGGACTTGGTGACACACTGGTAGACACTCACTGCTCCATTCTGGAGGTGTCTGTACTCAAGGGATACGAGTTCACAGACAAAAGACTCCCTGTACTTAGGTGACTCTTTCAGGCAAGAAAAGTGTCTTGTACCAAAGCTACTTATATAAACCTCAACATACTTCAAAAAGAAGTAGTCACTTGATCCCCATGTTGTGTTCCAACAAACATTATACTCTTCTTTTTAAATACACGTTAAGAGGTATGAGGATTGAGACTATCTACCTAGGCTGGTACACTGGAGAGGCCTCTGTTGTATTCTGCACTCCCAGAGGATCTGTGAAGACATGCTCTGTGTAGACTCCACTTTGTGCAATATCAGCTGTGTCTTCTCCTGTCCCTGCATTGACTTCTGTTGCTTCTGTTGCCTCCTCTGCTGTTGGAATGTTCTCATCTACTGAATTACTTTCAGCTGCAATATCTATGGAACAAAACAAACCAACCAAGAAAACTTAACAATTGCAAGACAATCCTCAATTTAAAATACAAACATGACATTCAAAACTTGAGTCAACAGCTGTAATAACCAGTCACAACCTCGACTTTATATTTCATCTGAAAAAAATTCAGCTCAGAAACACCCAAGCATTAATAGGTTGCGCTCTATCAACAAGTGCCAAATGCACTTTAACTATCAACACAGTGACTGATGACACAGATTGCCCTTTAAGTGATTAACTAAAAGTGAACGAGTCCAACAACCGCATATCCATTAACAATCATCACCTTACAACTCTGAAAGTCATATGACAAACAATTAAGAATGAAGTAAGCAGCTTCACTCAAACCTCTACTAAGACTTTCCAAGATTTAAGACCTAGATCCGCATTCTCTCTAGTGATTTGTCAGCAAGATCTACATTTCAAATACTGTAAAAAGCTTTCTTTAGACCATGCACAAGATAGCGCTCTCTCAAAAGCTTTTGAAAGCAGCAATTGTCTGTATCCATTTAATATCACCTCCACAAAGCTTTCAGCTACAATTACACAGTGCAAGTATGTCACTTTAGGCCATTTTCCACAGAGTACTCGTTTTATGCTATCACTACTTACAGACAAGTCATTACATTAAACACTTACACCATTTCCCTGTTACGCCTAACAGTGTTTGGCCATCCCTGGCATACTTTTGAGGATTTTTCCATACCTGACTGCTTATCTGTCGTCGGTGAGCCACCGTTTGCATCATGAGCTACGGGCGCTCCTGTGATACCCTCTGCTGTACAGCCAACCACTGTTATTCCTCCTAGCAAGCTATCGGTTTCTGCAGAGCTGTTGCTAGTCATACTTCCACACAGAGAGGACTTGTCCACTTGACTGGGATCTGCTTCTTGAGACCCTTCCTCTCCTGCAGGATAGTCTGTTTCCCTTGCCCCTGAAAGAGATGAAATTCATGTGTTTGTGTGGATAAAGGTGAATCACTAATAATAAACTAAGCTTCAAAGTAAATGAACTCTCCAGCAACTGAGATTTAACACACAGATACCTATCTATAAGCTTATTTTAACATGATCAGGAGACTTCACAGATGCTGCCACACAGCTCAAAAAGCAAAAGCAGTATGCACGCATGCTGCACGTCCAAATGTCATATGCCACATTTCAATCTGCAGAGTTTTTCAACTAGTTTATTTCTATTTTAAGTACACTTTCCATTAGAATTAGATTTAATAACAGTGCACATATGCAGGGATATCTATCCATATGAAGAATTTAACTGCAATAGATCCTTGGTTCTGGAATAAAAGCTGCTTTTTTCTCATAACCCTCTCAAATACTTTTAAGACTTAAAATATTATTCTTGGTTTCCTGACATTTTTATCATATTTTACTGTATTTTATGCTGGTTTGATTTTACAAGTTATACATAGTTTCAATGGAGCAAAACTTCAAACTTCACTGGAAAGATATTTCTTTTGAGCTTATTAAACAAAACTACTTCACTGGAACTAGTGCTACAGGCTTCTATAAGGGCAAGCCAAGAAACAGGAAATCCAAAAGCACAATTAGTTCTCCAGAATCATAATGGTCTCCTATTAAACTTCCCTCAGTACACTATCCACACACTCTCTCAATGGAACAAGGATTCCCTCTACAGGAAGCTCTAGGACTTGCTACTTATCTTCAAGAGGCTGAAGAGGTCTAAAAAGCCAACGTATTTCTTTTGTGATGTTCACAGTTCCGTAAAACATTGGCACTACTGCACAATTTATAATACAGCAGACAAAACACTTAGTCTTGGTTGCTGACATCCTACCTTTGATTAAATTTAGGTCAAGAGACAACTGAAGAGTGGAACAGCAGAGTAGAAATCCATCTTCCCTACAACTAAACACTTTATTGCTGTGTTACAGTAACATTTCATCACACTAATTAACATATACTCAGCTTGTCGCTGCATAAGAAAATCTGAATAAGATACAGTTAAAGCAGGTGCTAAAACATCACAAGCCTTTACCTGGTACACTAGCAATACAAAGCACATGAGAATTACAAACAATGAAACTGTCCAGAATATTTCCTGGTTGATTAGCATCAATAATGATAACTTTAGTAGCAGAATGTGTGCTAGTACAGATCCAAACTAGACTGGATAGTTCTTCCTGATGTTTCAGCTCCTTCTGCTGGTCCTGAAGGGGAATAGAGGCAGAACAGAGGTGAACAACAGGAAGAGGGACAAGAATAGAACTATAACCTTTAATCCTGTAATCTTATATTATCAACTACAAAAACATATATAAATACATGGTAAGTGAAATATCTTTCATCTCATGGTGAAGTTATATGTAGTTACTTGTTCTCTAAATATTTGGAATAAAAAACCTTGTATTTTTGTACTTGTGGAGAAAATTATGGAAAATAATTATACCTCACAATTACACAATTAGATGAGTATAAAGCTACATAAGAACAGTATTTACATGCCAGCTACCATACTCAGTATCACCAGATTAATTTTATGTCCCAAAGCACTTCAAAAATAAGCCTTTGTTTTTATGCCTTTAAGATTAATTCCATCCATCACTTCTTCATGAAAACACGAACACTGAAATGTCTTTAAACAATGGCACAGACCCCCAAACCCCCTTTTTTAAATGGCAGTCAGAACATGAACAATTCTGTCACCATTTTTTTTTAAAGCAAGCAGCACTGGTAGAAGCAGTGCACCATTTTCATGTAAGACTGATCCTCAGATTCACCAACGAGCTGGCACACACAAGTCACGGTATTTTTGTATTTGGAGTCAGTAACGCAAATATCTTGGGTCAATGACTACCCAAGAAAAAAAATCTACTTGTTCCAATACACCTGACTACAAAATATTTTATTAATATACAGTAAAGACAAACTATACAACATGCCATACAGTGACCTTACCTTGAGCTCTTGGTCTAGTCTATCTAAGCTACTTTGAGATCCTGTTTGCTGCTTGTTGCCATCTGCATCCACACCAGTCACATCATTGTAGAATACACTAGCACCAACAATGGACCCGCCATCTCGTGTCTTCCCTCCTGACAAGTTTACCCCTACAGCACACCACAGCTTGAAAGAAAAGTAAATACTTCACTTAAACGTTAAATTAAAAAAACAGACACACCCATTGTTAAATACACGAAGTAATATCAAGAGTATTATACATGTATTTTACGGAATTCATTAAGATTCAAGTTAGGTACATTTCTACTGAAGCTTAAATTCTGATTCACCTGTACTTTAAGAAGAAACAACTTTATTTCAAAAAGAAAATAAAGTCTAAAATAAAAATACTCAAGCTATAGGTTGTCCAAGTCTCTATATCACCACTGTAAATATCCTACCTTCATAGAGGTATCCTTCTCATCTAAAGGTCTCAGGTAAACAGGTACAGGCAAGTTCTTCATCTTATTCTCACCCTGGCCACCATTTGCCACCTATGGAAAAAAAACCACAAAATACACAAACCAAACAACCAACAGAAAATGTTTCTCCTTTAAAAAAGGTTTACAGTCCTTGAAATCAATTGGTCAGCTTTGCTGAACACAATTAAGAGTTCTGCATCGTGGTCTTCCTTAGAAAGACTCTTGCAGCTGCAAAAGTTGAACAACGAAAAATGCTGGCACCAAACACAAGCTATAAAATTATACTCTGTTAAAATTTCATAGAACACGAAGTTGTTAGAACCACATTTGAAAACATAATACCTGTTTGTACTTCTGAGGTAGACTCCAGCCAAATGCCTGCACTCTACCATCCTCTTTCTGAACATGTGCTTTCACTTGGCGATACTGCTCTCTTTTCTGCTCTCTGCGCGAGGCTAAACTGGCTTCAGTTCTAGGGAAGAACCATTATTAAAGAACCTGTTATTTATGCTCTTTAGAATTCTTCGTGTAATGGAAGTTGCTATTAAACTCAATAGACAAGATGTGTGGAAGCACTGGGTTACCAAACAGATCACTAGGTTTTTCACACATCACCTATAGAACACCAGGTTTCCTGTGGGCTATTTCTAGGGCACGTGTGAAAGACGCAAAACCAGAAAGTCTATTGTCAGCACCCTTAAAGAAAATTAACTTGGGTTTTGTACCTCTACTAGAAGCTTTAAAAGTTGTAAACCAAAAGGATATATAGCATAGGACAGAAAAAAAAGTTACAGATACTTGTTAGCCTGACTCATGTTGTTTGATTTTTCCATTTAACTTAAAGTGAAAGTATCTGTACAGTTATTGCTTAGCTACAACACTTCCATATAGAAGTGTAGCAAGTGCTACCCCCTGCGCCTAACTGCACTTCTATGAAAGGCAGTGGTATTTGCCACAGAGGCTACTGCCAGGTACCCAGAGTAGTCACCCGCGGCTGCACATTTCAGCCTGCACCATGTTGATGTCTCGTGCATCAACATCCACTTCAGGAGAACATTATACTTCCCTCAGCAGCGGGGAAGCTAAGCAGCAGGATTTACTTATCTCAAGTAAATAGATAGAGCCTATCTAGTATTAGAAAACCAAAATGTCTTACTCTTCACTGAGGAATTCAAAGGCTTTAGATTTGTCGCTCGGTAATTGAGATAAGGTGCTGCTTCTTTTCTTGACTGATGGAGTAATATGAGAGGTTGGAGCGTTATATTTAACATTGACAGGAGGTTCTGGTTTCTTAGCTGTATTGCTAGATGAACTGAAGAGTCTGCTAAAACTAGAATAAAAAGAAAGATGAGAATTAAGATTTGTATGATACAGCCAAATTTTACCATGCAGGCAAAACAGTGCATATGCTATAGCCTCTTCAAGTCTGTTAGACTAAGGAACTGGAGCCCAACATAGCAGCAGCCACCACGCACTCAGCAACACTGTCACAGCACTGAAACTCATGTCAGTAAGAAAACATCTTAAAGAACTATTATCCCATTTGTTAATAAAATTTAATGGGATCTTTGTCTTGAATGAACACCTCCATCACTGGATGTGTTCAAGACCAGGCTGGATGGGGCCTTGTGCAACCCCGTCTAGTGGGAGGTGTCCCTGCCCATAGCAGGGGGTTGGAACTAGATCTTTAAGGTCCCCTCCAACCCAAACCATTTTATGATTCTATGATCTACGGGGAACCAACAAAATCAGGATGTGAACGTCACACCTGGACAACAGTTTTATGAAGCTTTAACAGTTTTAGTTCATGCGCAGATGACTTTAAAACCCCACCATTTTCTAGGCTAAAAGACAGAACAGTTATCAGCAAACCACAACGTCAAAAGGATTATTTGACAAATATCTTGTTGCAAATAACACTGGCTTAGATTTAAAGACCTTGAAGTTAGAAAGGAAAATTAAACAATCAGTAAGCCATACTTCATAAAGGAAAAGGAAGCCAAAATAAATGCACTCCACACGAGCTATTCAGGTTTCTATTTTTTCACCATAGAAAAAGAATCCAGAAAAATGTTCAGAACAAGAGTCCTGGTGCATATTCAGCTAGGAAAAAGCTACAGCACTTTGGCATTTAACTTCACAAAGTGCACAACCATTCACTATGTGATGCAGCTTACGATAGATTTTGTCTTCAAGAATAGTCTTACCGAGCTGGCATGCTAGGTAACAAGAGGAGAACAGTTAAGACATAGTCATCTGCCAAAAGAGAATGAGCTAATATACAAAGATGTGCCAGCTAATTGGTTAGGATCTCTCATTTATTTTTGCCAACAAGTTGTGTTTCAATACTTACAATTGCCAAATGCTTGATCTCTTCTTTTCTTGCATGGCTGGATTTTCTCTTGATGCTCTACAAGAAACGAATTCTAAGTTTACTGAGTAAGCATTAATTAAAAAACGAAAAAAGGAACGGAACAGTGTGAAACTCTTACTTGAAAAAACAGGATAACATTGCAAGTATAAAATCACACTGCCATTTCTTTTCTGATCAGAGCACAATAATCAAATTCTCACTAGATGAGCTGAAATTACATAACAAACATCATCCACTCTTATTTGCATCACAAACAACTGGCGAGTGCTTTTCAGAGAGAAGAGACAGATCTGTGCAACACTGCAATGAAAATGGCTAGAAGAAAGCAGCAAGCCATTTTAAATTCTTCTGCCTCCTATTTTAAAAAATATTTTAACCACTGCTTTTTATTTGAAAACCTCTTATTCTTCAACACATCAGTAAATAAATGATGAAGGGATTGTTCCTGAAGCCACAGATGCATTAACAGAGGTAGAAGGGGATTTCTACAGGAGACAATAGCTGTAGAAAAGCAAGCAACATCTGCTCGGCAATCTATACTTTTTTCTCTCGGACTCAAGAGTCAAAATGGCTCACAGGTAGGGAGGACAATAGAACCCAAATGCCATTGTTGTACCGGACCGGCAGGCGGCACCAGCTGCCACCGTTACCTCTGCACTGGGACACGACAAGGAGGAGCTGGGCGCAGGGCTGAGCCAGAATTACTTTATTTTCAAAATCATACCTTCCAGATAACTCAAAATTCAGGATGCAAATTAGAGCAGATCACCATCTTTATTGCTTATATTTAACGAACCTTGCACAGTCTTAAAACTGTGTTTTCTCCTCAACAGCCCAAGTCCTGACACACTGATTAGACTCAACCTGAAGCTACAGGTTATTCTCCTTTTGACATCTCAGCTGACAAGTGAGACACTGCTTTAAGGAATGTGCGCACATACCCATAATAATTTTTTCTTGCCCACCAAATTAATACTATTTACAATTACCAAGTTTGGAACTGTTCCAAGACACATCTCTTCAAGGGATGCTTATTTCACATCATGTGAAGTAACACACATCTTCATTGAGATCTCACCAAGAATCCATTTTGACAAGGTACATCATATGCCCAAAAATTAACACTGAAGTTAGTCATGGGCATGTAGGGAGAAATGTAAAATCCAAGGAGCTCTATTAATGATTTTAAAACAGCCTTTTACCTTATCATCTCAGTCCATCGAACAGCTTCCTGAAGCTCCATCAATCTCTCTTTATATTGATTTCTTTCCATCAGAACACGGGCCATTTCAACACGAGTGAAACGCTTCCGCTGAGCGGTGGGGACATCACTCTGAACACACAAAAAAGCAAACGTAGGACAAAGAAGGCAAACAAAGAAGCACAGTAGAGCCTTGCAGAGTCAGCCTCTGCCTTCTGATAAGTCAGTTTAGGCACAATTCCAAATTCCAAATAATCTGGGGCTTTGTAAAACTAACTCAATTTTACCTTCCTCTCGTCCTGTTCTTTGTATGTAGTATAATCTGAATAAAAAAACCAGTTCTTCAAAAACAACGTGGCACACAATAACAGGCAGAGAGGAAAGAAAGAAAACCAGACACAGTTGGTTTAAGTCTACTTGTGCTCTTTAGATCTTCTATCTTTTCTATAGATAGAAGAAGTTTACCACTACGTATTAAGCAGTAAAGTTTAGTAGGACTCACTAAATGCACGTGAACTTCTAACACCCCATTATGAATTATTCATACAAGATTACATACACACATACACCTACATCATCATCCTCTTTAGCTTTCTGTCTTGCTTCCTCTGCTTCTGCACGAGCTCTAAACACAAAATAAAAAATAGCTACATTAGTTACCACAGTGGAGTTTTTTTCCTTTCTTTTTCACAACCATGGAATTAAACTTACTTTCTCAGCTCTTCTTCCAGTTCCTTATTCTTCTCTTCAAGCTTTTGTTTTGCTTGTTTTACAGCCTCTAATTCACCTTGCAGTACATCCTTCTCACAGGTCAATTCATCCACCTTTGCTATTAAATCATTCTTCACGACATTCAGTGCATTTCTACACAAACATTTAAAATACACCATTACAAGGATGACTGTGATCTCATAGTTTTGCCTCAGCCTGATTTAATTCTTGAAGACCTACAAATTTATTACATGGAGCTCCTCTAAAAGGATACAGCTTTCTAAAACAGGTCAAACCCTCTCCTCCCAAACCTCAACACTTTCTGTACTAGAAAAAAGTACCGACAAATTAGAACAGTTTGCTTAGAGGTTGAATTCCTCAGAAGTGCTCCAATGGATCAGCCTCTGCAGTTACAGCTGCGTTTCGAACAAAGGGCAAGGAGATGATCTCATATTAGTACATTCCTTGTAGCCTTGCAAGGATAAAAGCTGCTTTTGCTTCTTAGGGCCTTTATTTCTAGAAAAATACCAACTAAGCTATGTATTTAGTCAAATACATTCAAACACATTCAAGATACTTATACCACCGCTTTCCTCTTAGACCTGAAAGCATATTTCTATGATTTCAAGTTTCTATGTATGCAGATACCAATGATGTAAGAACAGAACAGTAAAGGACTGTATTTTTACATACACATTCCCACTTACTTGGTCTCCAACAGCTGGGTGTTTTCCAAAATAAGGTTCTCAACCTCACGACCCATTCCTTTCCAAAGGAAACAAACACATGAAATTAGCAGATGAAATGGAAGTTTTTACAAAACCTGTTTTGCCACTGTCTAAAAACAGCTGAATTTTCGGGACCAACATACCTCCTACAATTAGCTTCCCCCTCCACCTTCTTCCCAGTCTGACTTCAACTAAAGCCTAAAGGCAACCCTGGCTAACCACAGGCTAGCGGCTAGGGCTACCTCCACCTATGCTATATATTTTTAAGAAGTTACAGTACTAAGTCAAAAAACAAACATAGCATTACTGGGGAAGTATTAGGCCACAAAAAGTTAAGTTTAAAATGCTCAACTGTCTTTTATACCATGTTAGACACAGAAGTGTATCGGTTATAGACACAAGACATGCTGAATTAAGCTCAGATTGCCAACGCCCTGCAGGTCTCCCCAGAGCAAATGATACCTTACCAAAGAAATTATGGTCTTTAAAGCCCATGCATTCCATGTAGAGCAAAAACAAGAACAAGAAACATTTCATGTAAGGTGTAGTATGAGTGAAGAACAATAAAATATTTAGACTTATGAAATAAGAGTGAATTAAAACAAAGCCACCACCAAAAGTTTCAAGTGGAATGTGATGTGATTAGAAGCAGGATAAGAATGACGTATGTTAAAAGAAGTTAAGTTTGTCACAACCATTTCTCTTGGTTAGACCTCTTATAAAAAAAATCAGTAGCTTAAAGTCTCAGTTTTTGTGAAATAAGTTTAGAAGAACAGCATTTGGAAGAAAGGCTGAATCATTCAATAAATATTTCAAACGAATATGCTACTATGGAAAAAATTAACTTCATTTAAATTTCTGGAAATTAATGTTTCACCCTACTGTTTGCATGCCTAAAATAATACGAATTGCAGGTTTTTAAAAAGAAACTTTCAGCCATAAAGAATTAATAGCAGAAATTAGGCTAATTCAGGATTAACACAGCAAATTAAAAAGGTATCTTAATGGTGGAGGCCCTTTAAAATACTGAGCATATTCTTCTAAGCAACTTTGGCAACAGAAGACTTAAAAGGTACAAAGAAGTATCTAAAACCAGACATGCAAGTCAAAGTTCCCTCTTTTGGAATTTCTCTCTCT
Source organism: Coracias cyanogaster (assembly GCA_033124195.1). Taxonomy (NCBI): domain Eukaryota; kingdom Metazoa; phylum Chordata; class Aves; order Coraciiformes; family Coraciidae; genus Coracias; species Coracias cyanogaster. The sequence goes on from JAVSBS010021028.1 coordinate 44,187, forward strand.
TGGTTTGGATTAAAAGTAAATGACATTTAATAGTGAAGGAACTTAGATAAGCTATTGTTACTTGATCAGTATCTGGAGAAATCCCCTACGCTGCAGTCACCGAGAGGTTTTATTCAGGTGGCTATCACTTATAAAAATGTTTTTGGTATTCATAGATAAAACCACCTAGGATCATTTCCAACAGGTTTCAGGATCCTCTATAATGCAAGAACAAAAAACTAGAAAGCCAAGAGTGCAAAGGCAAAAAAAAAAAGTTACCAAGCAGGGAAAAAATGCCAAGAATGTATTTCATGAGAGCAGCAGCCAAGAACGCCTAACTGTAGAAGCAACAGATTTCAAAAGAATTTTTTTAAAAAAGGAAGCATACACACCAGAATATTCCCCTGGGTATGCAGCCCAAGAGAAAACAGATTAGAGAATCCCAATTAACTACTTGTACAGAACTCCAAACTAAAGTTTAATGCAGATCCAAATGCTTGAAATACACCAACTATCCTGGATGCAGATGCATCTTAAGTAACACAGAGTAATTTGAACTATGGTTGCGCTCAAAGTGAAATGATTATATAGTAAAAGTTTTAGACCAACACATTCTGCATAACAAAGGCAGTTATAATGATGTGTTCATTTTGCACACACTGGTGTCTCTAGCGATAGTTTTATGGGAAATGGCAATGAAGTCAGTGACAAACTTGAGAGGTTATACTAAGTGTATTATTTTTGCCCATGGAAAACAAAGCATCAATTATCAGGAAGTCCTGACAGTAATTTGAAGTGGAAGTTGCTGTATGTTAATACTTCTCCAGTACTTTTATTTTTGCATGCAGAATGTGTCCTTAGTTGTCCTTGTGACAACAGAGTGCAAGAGTTTTGGATGAAGTATGTTCCAGCAAGGATGTCCTCGCTGCTGAGGATTCAAAGCAGCAGAGAATGACAACAAAGAAAAACCATCTCTCAGACTGGAGATAGGTCTATTACTCCTAGTGAGTAAAGCTTTGCAGAAATGGCACCTACTTGATGTAAAATAAGTTTCTGGTGGAACACTGAACAACCAGAAATCCAGACAGCACACACAACAGTTGTAAATAATACTAGTAACAGTTTGTATTTTTTTCAGGTCAGATGACAAACAAACCCCCGATTTTCTGTGTATGACACATTCCTAGAACACACAGGAGTTGCACCCACATTTTATACAATCCACAGTATGAGCTTTCATTATTTCAAAATGAGGCCTGAACACTGATATGCCCAAAATTCTCATTATAATGCAAAACATTGATTGTTTAGAGAAAGATCCTTCTTTTAATGACCTTTTTGCTCCTGATCAACTCCTATTCCCAAAACCTGCGTTTTATTCTGTCAGCACACAGACAGCAGCAAGCTGCTTTGGGAGAAAAGAAATGTGGGTCTGTCCTCCTCTTTCAATTAATTGATTCTCAAATTACCACCATTGCATTCTGCTGCAATTCTCTCTTACATGTTAAATTCCGCAGAGAGGTGATAAAGCCAGGCCATTGCAGATTGGGCACAATCTGAGTTGAACTAAAAGCAGTTCAAGATAAAAATCCTTGCTCAAGATAAAAATCATTCTGTCAGAGAACATACAGGGGAAACTGAAAGAGAGAATAGTGTAAGAAGTGCCCCAAAGGATTAAGACTAATATCATTATACTGAAAGAACAAACAGACACTTTCTCCTGTTTTTTGCATTCCATTAACCACCTTAGGATGATACTCAAAAGATTTTCATGCAAATGAATCCTAACAGTAAATCCAGCAAGGATAATTAAGCACTCCACTAACAGGAAAAATTGCTCTTTAAATAACCTTTCTTACCCAGTAAATCTGCACCTTCATCCACATCTCCAATTAGGCCAGAACCAGCAGATGACAGCTCTTCAAAGAGTGACTCTGTATTACGGTCAAATGCTTTGTTCTCTATGCCTTTGGTAGGAGTGCTATTCAAAGAATTAAAACAAGACATAAAAAAAGCAGTAAGAAAAAACATTCCCACACTGAAGAAAGTTTTCTCTGTGTTTTATCAGCAGTTCATTTGTTAGCCCCCTCCCTCAAAACAAATTAAAATGGTCAGAAGCTTTCAGTTGCCTTAGAGTCAGAGTCTACTTTCAAATAATACTGTGGCATCAAGATCCCAAACTCGAGGTAGCTGCTGATGTTGAGCTGGTCAGGATTTTAATAAAGCATATCAAGTTTTGGTATATAGAAATCCAGCCCTGTCAGGACTTAGCTGAAATGCCAAAAGGACACACAGCTCAGCCAAACTGGAAGTCATTTAATATAACAAGAACACAAAAGAACCAAATAGTCAAAGATCAAAATATCCCTCTGGCCAGAGAAGGGGCTCCTTTCACACAAAGACCTTGCACCACTAACATTCACTAGACAAGGTAATTTTTTCCATCCCGTCACAGGAATAAAACACAACGCATAACACATTTCAAGGACTTGTGGCCAGACCCTAAATTGTTCAGGTGTTGCCTACAAGATCAGATGCTCTCTCCATTACTAAAATAGCACTTCTTTATTTTTTTATGGGACTTTAGAGCTTTTGAAAGAAATGTTATCCTCCACAAGCAAAAGCTTGCAAGGAAGCAGACTCAGGCAAAAGCATTTTGTCAACACTGGGATTCCACCATCAGAACCTGACAGGTAAATGCTGCAACACTTGCAAAGTCAGTCAGAAGTCCAGATTTTTAAGATATGGGTGAAAATACAAGGGTCCATCTTAGAAACTGCTAGTACTTTGAAACCTTGATCTAGGGACAAAAGACCTCTTGGGTATAGACCTTTTGCATGAAATACACTTAAATATTCCTTCCTTAAGTCTGCTGTAATATGAAGTATCCTGAACATTCAGCAGTTGTAGCAACAGAATGAAGAACTGCTGTTGCAATTAAAGCCTCCTGAGGAAATTGGGGAAGCAAGGTCACAGAAGTGATTATATAATGCACAATCGCAGTCTGGTAAAATTCCTAAACAAGTCCAGAGTTCAAAACTGAGGTCTGATACCTTATAAAATGGGCCTTGCTGTTCAAAACCAGAACATGCGACTTACCTGGAACCCTTATATCCACTGAGATCTTTATCCATATCCAACTCTGGAGTTGACTCAATGATTGCCTGAACTTCAGATTTTTCTTCGTTTTCATTTCCACCTAGGAAAAAGCAAGTGGCGTATCTCCATAAACAAAATCACCGTGACCTATGACATTACCTACATGTAGTTGCTATTAATCGATCATCAACTTAGTAGACTTCTGTTCAAAGGCTTACCAAGGCAGTTCAACAAGAAGACCTATGGATTCCGATTACCCTAGAGCTGACATATGAATTTCTAAAGTCTCTCTGAATTTATCTTAAGCCATCCAAGAGCAGTCATTCCCTACTACTTCTATTTCTCCACACAGATGGTCTATCTCACCTTGTGACTTCCTTGGTCTAGAGGAGTGCCACTTCTTCTATTTACAAGGAAATGTCATAAATAATTCTGATTCTAGAAAAATAAGGACTAAAGCCTCTTACAAAAACAACAGACTTACATCTCTTATCAATATCCTAGAAAGGAGTCAAAAGTATTTCTCATTTGTGGCACGTTAAAGAAATTTCACAATAAATGAGGTCCATAGTAAGCATATACCAAAAAAGTTAAAGCAGCTCACCAGTAGACACATTTCTTGTCTCTTGAGCTACCTGTACTTCAATATTCTTGCTTACGTCCAGCTTCTCATTCGGCATGTCTGTGTTCTTTGCAAGCCCTTCAACATCTTCCTTTTGAGGAGTTTCAGCAGGCAGTACAGGTACATCTGAAGGAGCTGTGGACGCTGGAGTAGTAGATTTTGAGCCTGCTTGGCTAACATCAGACAGCTCATCCTAAAATTGAACATTACCGTTAAAAAAAATGAACACTAAAGTATCATTAGAAGAGTTAAGCATATCAACTAAAGAACAAACCCCAAAATTACTGTATTTTACTGAAGAATATGCAAACGCATACGGAATGGAAAGATTACTTTAAGCCAGCACTGCCAAATTCATCTTTAGATTATGTCTGTTTCACTCCTGTTAAGGCCGTTTTAACTACATAGAACATGGCCTTATTTTTAATACTAGTGTTTGATCTCAGTTGGTAATTACAGTTACAACTTTAGGGTGCTTTTCTGTTAAGTTTTCCAGACAACAAGCACATTCCCATATAAATAATCCTAGCTGCACAGTGATGAATCTTCCCAAAGCTGTTACAAGATTGTTGAAAATGTGCATATCTTAAAACATCATCTTATAAAACAGACAGTGAAACGCTGATGCAGAACACGGATTTAACTGATATAAAAGTACAGCATTTGCAAGCACTGAACTCAACCTGTTCTTAGGTGCTTTCCAGCCTGAGCTGTAAGCCCTGGGTGACGCTGGGAGTGCGACATTGAACTACAGTGACTGTTTGGCCTGTTCGGTTTCAGATCAACTGCTGAAGATCAGTAAATAGCTCCTTCTGAGAAGCTGATTCCTGGCAACAATTTACATAACAGTGACATCATCTCAAGAACCCCAAGGATGGGTGTTACTTCAGCTGCTGGACTCAAGATGATGATCGTTCCTCTACCAGGGCTGCATCAGGCACTGTGCCCGAGGGCAGGTAACCTGCACTGGATATAACTAGAGGCTACTACTTGATAATATAAATAACCCTTTTCTGGGCCTCATCTACTTTCATTCACATTTCAGCCCTTGCACACAGACAGAGCTGTATCAGCATCCAGATGTCTTAACTACAACTTAAACAGCACCTAACAGTTCACGAGAGCTCACTGCAGATACAAACCAAATCGGTCTCTTCAGGCCAATATTTTCTAGCAGAAGGAGTTAGAGGAATCTCCTTGGGAGAAACCAGATGAAACATTGAGGCTGGTATGTGCAAAATGAAGGCAGGATGGTAAGTTTTTATCATAAGTTCTTTTAGAGTTTCGTTTGGGAATGGGAGGTGAAATCAAGGCTCCTAGACAAGTCGGTGACATTTAAAGAGAATGTATCTGTTACCTCAGGAAAACTCCACTTGTCAAGAGTGAAGCAAGTTTAGATTTTGTGAAGCACGAATTCCTCGCACTGCTTAGCATCCCTTTCTGAGAAGGAAGCGAAACTGAATTTTAAGGTTATTTAAAAAAAAAAAACCTAAACAACAAACCACCAACAAAACCACAAAAGTGACCTGTACAGAAACACACATTCTCTCCTTTGTACTTTGTGTAAGATTACAAAGAATTGTAATTGTTACATTTTTAGTTTTGAAACTTCCTGGAAAGGTAAGATTTTACTCGGTGGTGGCAGGGAGGAAAACACACATTGACGTATATCAACATAAATGCAAATCTTGCATCCTATAGTGACATCCTCACATAGAATTTGCAAGTCCTAGAAACAAGATCCAGCACTTTCACAACCTGCCTATCAATTACTTCCAGTTTTCACACTTTTTGAGTAAATTCCAAAATAACCAATTAATATTTGGTATTCTGACAAAATTATTCAGAAATGCAGTCAACTAACAGACACTTCCACAGAAATAAAACATGTATGCTTACCCGTAGTTATACAGGGTAACAAAACCAACATAGGGAAGTGTTACATGAGGTATGTTGGGTCCATTTAAAAAGCAAACAAACAAAGAAAAGCTACACAAATTTACTCAGTTGCCTTTTGATGGGTGAAGTTCAGCTGCTGGATAATGATTCATACTCCAGCAAGCAGATACAGAAGGGAGGAAGTGGTAACCCTTACCGAGGGAATCCAGAGTTCAGACAAAGAAGGAATAAAACCTCAGAGCTGTTGGCTCCGTTCAAACATTTCTACGTGTTTATATTCCAAAAGCATCCGCTAACTGATGCGGCACAGACTGATCACTGACTTTCACACACAAAGCTCAAGAAAAACCGCTTGATAGCACAAAAAAAAACAGTGAAGAGAGTGGTCCTTTCCTTACAGGAATTTCAAATAATCCTATCTCTTTTATGACTTTATCTATTGTATTTTTTTAGCCAGCTCTTGGAAACAATACTGATTAAGCTGTCATGGATATTTGTTCTAGAACTAATGAAAACTAAATGCAATTCCCTTAAGTGACAATGAATTAACATATCTCAAAGTTTAAGAATTTGAAAGTCAGTGCTGTGTGGACTTAGCAAATTTGACTTTTTTGGCAGTGTTGCCAAAAGATTTTTCCTGAAAAAGAAAAATTAGTTTAAAAACGAGATAACTAAACCTCAACAAGCAGTAGCTCACCTGCAATGCTTTGCAGAAATAAACAGAAAAGAAGGAATGGCACCTAACTGTGTGCTGCCTTACAACAATATCCAGCAACATCCCTACTACAGAAGCTAGAGAATATGCAGTCTTTTTTGTCTGGGTTTCTCCCTGAAACCTGCCCTTTGAGATACTTTTGAAGGAAACACTGACCATTAATGAAATGTTCATGCATGAATGGAAAACATATGCTTGAAAGCAGCAGAACCTTGCTTGTGCCCTGCATGTGTCTTGTACTTGGTGCTTGTCCTGGTTTGAGTTAGAATTGAACTAATTCTGTTCAGTGATTTTACTTTTCAGCTGAGTCTTTTCTAACTACCTGCACTTTCTGAAGTTAAGGGTGTTTGTAACCAATATTTTCTGAGAGAACAGGACAGGATCACAGGCTTCCCTTTATACCTCATCTCCATCTACGCCTCATCAGAACTTTAAGCTGTATTTCAGTCAGCTCTCCTAAAGTCTACCTATTTATTGATGTTAATCAGCATGGGACAAAGGGAATAGGACAAATTTAAGATCCAAAGATGGTCCTAGACAGCAGTTTAAGCAACAAATTTTTAGATCCGAACTCCTCTTGTTACTTTGATATGTTTATATTTAACCATTACTTACACTTCCCCTTATCTCCATGATGGCCTCTAGGCCAAAAAAAAGTCAAAGTTCCAACTACTTCTAGACAGCTTTTCAAGTCTTATCAGTTTAATATTTCCTGCTAGGTATTAAGTTCACACGTGGAGTTTACTCTATGTAAGAGGGTGGCATAGAACAAGCTGCAGAAATGGAAAAATGGGGGAGTGGTGTTGGAGCGTGATGAATCTGGCAGTCGG